>VMDO01006606.1:0-98699 GCA_007922755.1 Pedetes capensis
TTTTTTTTTTTTTTTTTTTTTTTTTTTTTTTTTTTTTTTTTTTTTTTTTTTTTTTTTTTTTTTTTTTTTTTTTTTTTTTTTTTTTTTTTTTTTTTTTTTTTTTTTTTTTTTTTTTTTTTTTTTTTTTTTTTTTTTTTTTTTTTTTTTTTTTTTTTTTTTTTTTTTTTTTTACTTTGTGGTACTGGGAATTGAACCCAGGGCCTTGTAGATACTTTGCAAATATGCTACCACTGGGCTGCACCCCAGCCCATTTTTTAATTTTTGAATTGAAACCAGGTCTCTCTAAGTTATTCAGGCTGCCTCTAGCCTCTAACTCATGATGCTCCTGCCTCTGCCTCCCAAGTTGCTGGGTTTACAGGTGTGGGCCCCTGCGCCCAACTCTTTATTGTTTTTTATTGTACCATTGAGAACAATATTTTCTGATGGATTAGAAATAGGAGAGGGGAAGATTTCAGTTTGGCCAGGGCTGGCCTAATCGGTAGTATCCTTGGAAAGAGTATGAAGTTGTAGTAAATGAGGTTTGAGTTCAAATCTTATGTCTGCCATGCAATAATGTGTATGTCTGGATCAATAGTTCAATACCTCTGCATAATGTTTCCTCAAGAGGAAATTGGAAAATGTAATATCTCTAAATTGTCTTAAGGACTAAATTGAATGAGAAAATGTAAGTGAAGTACCTAGCATTCTGCTTGAATGTTAAATATTAATTCACCATTAAATATTAATTCATCTTCATACCATTCCTAATTATATCCAGCATAGAACAGGATATTTCTAAAATAATTGATGGATTAAATGTTATATTTCCTGCATTCAAGGTGATAAGCTGAATATCTATCCACTTTCCTGTTTCTTTCTTCTTCCCTAAAGAGAATATACATCTTATTCTCTACTTCTAAGGAACATAGCAGGGAATTCCAATGTCTTGAAGCAAGGGTTTCCTCAAATAGGCAAATTGGCCAGAGAATAAGTAGGAATGAGTAGAAGAAAGAACATTGACTCAGAATAACCCATAGACTTGACGATTCATTTAACACATCTGATACTTAGCTCATACATTCTTTCTGACCACTTGGCAGTGTTGATCTTACAGTGGGGTTTGTTATTAAATGAATTCAATTTTAAAAACCATAAATACATATAGGACCATAGATTATACAACTTTTATTATGGGCCACATTCTTATAATACACTTAAGCCTCTTACAAAAATTGTATATATACCTACACACATATAGGCATAAACAAACAAAAATGCACCCTAAGCTTTTCCCTAATTGACTCAGAGTTAGAGGAGGAGATCTTTCCACTGAGGCTATTGGAATAGAATGTCAGATTCACCCATTGCTGTGGGAAAGGAAAGTGTTTATTGACCTTTGTACAATTAGTTGCTGATAAAATTTGCCTTCTTTCTTGAGTTATAGACTTGGCCCCACTGATTCAAAGAAAAAAAGCTCTGTAAGCAATTCCTAAGTAGGGCTAGAAAGGCAAGTGGGACAATTAGTAAAATAAAAAGTGTTCTTGCTCAAAGCTTATATTTCTTTGTTGTTGTTAGGTGCCATGGAGTCAGTGTTGGACTCTTAGCAACTCTATGTACAACAGGAGAAACACTATTGCCAGTGCTTCTCTGTATTCATAGGGTTTTCAATAGCAGATTGATTTTGGGGAGTGGGTTGCTGGGTCCTTCTCCCAAACCTACAGTATCTGGTGGTCCCAGGAGATCGCCCACTCAAGTACTAACCAGGTCTGACCCTGCTTAGTTTCCAAGATCTGATGGGATTGGATACCACAGTGCTAAGGCTGCAGGCTTATATTTATCATAATTTAAATAATGATGCAATGTTTTTAACTTAAAAAATATGTCTTTGGAACTTAGAATTTGTTTTTCAATAAACAAATGAGTGGATATTTATTATAGTAACAATCCATAATGGGTAGATTCTTCAAAAAAGTATAGCAGCATGATTAAGAATAGCATTTTTCCTTGCTGATTGATTGGTTAAAATGAATGGAATGTACTCTTTATTTAGAAAGATAGAAGTAAAGAAACTGGCCCTGTGCAAAAAAGTTCATCATATTTTAAATTTTTAAATAGCCTAGATTTCATTATGTTGGTTTTATTGTTTTTTAGTGATTGCCAAGTACATTTTTAAAAAAATCTAGTGAAGGCAATTTTAGAAAGCTGTGCTGAGCACCAGCCATGTCCACCTTGCCCTTGGGTATCAGCCCTCTCATTTGTCCTCACTCTTGAACAGGAGTAAGAGGATTGTAAGAGCTTACTGCTGTGTCAGGTTTGGACTTGACTGCCCCAGTCTGGTCTCAGCCTCCAGAGGACTTGAACACAAACTCTTAAGGTCACAGATTTCATGTGGCCAGGCATAAAACCCAGAAATGGGCCATCTAGTTCGCATGATTCCCTGCCTGGCCTTCTTCCCTTCACACTGGGATAGAATTCTGCCAGAACACCAAAAAGCTTAGAAACATGTTTGGCCCTCTGTCTCAGGTTTACCTGAATAAGAAGCCCTGTCAAAAGGGAATTACACAGTTTTCTTGGATCTATGCCTATTTCTAAGGCTGGCCAGACAAAAGCAGTGTCACCAAGCCTTGGAGATTGGTGGGCTAATCCAAGAATGTTTCTTGGAAGAAATGATGTTGACATTGTCACCTGGTCTGGAATCTGGAAGGGAGGTGTCTGGTGAAAGGCATGGTCCAAAGAGTGTGATGGCCAGCATTGTCAGTGCAGGGAGCCACTGAGGCATTTTCAAGCTTCTGGAAGAGTGACAAGCAATTAATGGTGGCACTCAGCAGTATATTAGGACCAGGGCAAGTGTTTGATTTAAGCCTTGTAGACAACTTCAGAAGACATGACAGATAAGCAGCCAGAAAGTGATGTGATATGCTAAAGGTGACATTGGAAAAAGAGATGGATTACAAAAATGGAAGGGAGATTTGAAGGAAGAATATAAATTTTTGGTTTTCAGTAAAAATTCTTGGTTGTGCAGATATGTACTAAAATAACAAAAGACACATCCAAGAAATACTATTAAATACACATTGCCCCAGAGTGGTCAGGTTTGAAAGAATAAATTGGGAAGGTTAACCACAATGCACCCAAGTCACCATGGTGATGGCTTCCTGGCAACAGAGAGTCTGCTGATTAAAAATAAGTTTCTCATTTTGAGAAGATGAAGATTTCTTTATTTATGAGTGTGATACAGCACGGAATGTGGTAATCAATGTTGAGACCTGCTATAGTATCTCAGATCTCATAAGCATCAGAACAAGGAAGGGCACAGCTGTGGCCCTGAGTAGAAACTTGAGTTCTGCAAAGTCCCCTCCCGCCATCTCCCTGGTGGGGGTAGAAACAGGCTGTGTCCTCCTGACCCTTCTACCTGACATGTTTCCTTATCATCACTAGCTGCACAGAGCACTAAATTTCTTTCATAGCACCTTGGAAAACTGAGGAAGAAAATGGACATGCATCCACTCAATGCTGTTGTTGTTAGGTGCCATCAAGTTGGTGTGACTCATAGCGACCCTATATACAACAGCCGAAACAGTATTATCAGTGCTTCTCTGCTATGCATAGGGTTTTTAATGGCTGATTGTTTTTTGGGAGTGGTCTGCCGGGTCCTTCTCCCAAGCCTACAGTACCTGGTGTTCCCAGGTGGTCTCCCACCCAAGTACTAACCACGTCCAACCCTGCTTAGCTTCTGAGAGCCACTCAATAAGTCTATTATAATATTAACTTGCAAAGAAATTGTTCTGTATGAATGTCCATTTTAGTGATAAGCAAAGCTAGTCCCAAATCTTTGGATGTAAATTTGATTTTTCATCTACTCTCATTTTCTGGAACTTGAAATTTTGAAATATATAAATTGAAATATCCATGGAAAATAGATTATAAAAAATAGAGCAGACATTAGATCTAGTAACTGAGAATGTTTCAATGTAGGTGTGAATATTGAAACTATGAATGTGGGAAAGTTTTTTTTTTAAAAAAAGGAAATGATTTGACCAAAGTCCAGGTCAACTTAAGAGCAAAGGATGTGGGAACCAGATGTTGTGTTGCACACTTGTATTTTCAGAACTTGAAAGGCTGAGACAGGACAACTGCAAGTGGGAGGCCAGGTTGGGGAAAGGAAAGGCAAGGTAGAAAAAAAGAAGGAAAGAACGAACGAAGGAAGGGAGGGAGGGAGGAAGGGAAGGAGATGGTACATCACACTCAAGGTAAGATAAGTCCCCTCAAACTTTCTTTCACTTTTTTCCTAGATTGTTTGTGATATTTAGACATTTCTTTTTAATATTACATAATTTCTAAGTGTAGTATTTTATTTGGGGAATTGATAAGAAAAGTTTTGAATAAAGAGTCAAAAAATATAAAATTCATTTTGACAAGAGCAAACCAAATTAGCACTTGGTAAATAGATAAGGAATACAATGATGCTTTAAGTATGGTTTGCTGAAATGAAAAATCAAATATTTTATAACACTGTCAGCATACTACATGATGATAGGGTGAAGCAAATAGTATCTTCCATGGCATAGTTGAATAATTTTGGAACAAGTGACATGAGTTAAATATGATCAGAATATTCAACTCCACTTGCTTGATTTGAGATATAGAAATACCAAACTGTCAAATGGAAAGGACATCCTTTGTACACTTCATCACTAATAGGATCATCAGAACCTTAGAAAAATGTGCCTGAAATCAATATTTGGTAGCTTTCAGTTATGAAACTTTTAAATCAAATATCTTTTCTTGATATTGTTTAACAGCCCAGTCATTTGAGGTTTTTGTTGTTAGGTCCTGTCAAGTCAGGTCCAACTCATAGTGACCCCATGTACAACAGGCGAAACACTCTCTGACCCCTGCCATGCCTGGCACTATGTCAGTGCTTCTCTGCTATTCATAGGGTTTTCCATGGATGATTGTCTTGGGATTGCTTCAAGAGTGGATTGTCACATCCTTCTCCCATTTGAGGGATGTTGGGGATCAAAACCAGGGCCTTAGAGAGTACAGAGCAGCATTCTATCAACTAAGCCAAACCCCAGCCCCAGTAGCAGTCATTATCATCTCTACTTTCACAAGCCCAGTAACAGGCATGGATGACTTGCTGGTGTCAGAGGGCTTGTTGCAATTGCTGACTCATTGAAATTAACTCATCAGATCATGAAAGTCTTCATGTGGCCCAGCAGAACATTAAAATAAACAGTTTAAAAGTAATTTGGGTTCTTTTAATGTCTGGGCAGTCTTTTTCCATGAAAAAAAGTATCTTTAAACAAATATATTATCCATTTAAAAATATTTTTGTCAGTTTTATTCATAGTCCCATAGAAAAACATGAGAATATATGTAAATACAGGTTGAAATATCTTCTAGTCAGTATCTAGATACTGTTCTATGCCAACATCTGTTGAGTTTTAAAAAAATAAATGAGATACAATTCCTGCCCTTGCACAGACTGTATTCTAGTAGCAAAAGATATACATGAAAACAGAATATTTGAGTACATTACAGTAATTGAATTATGGCCTTGGAACCCGAACTACAGGGCACAAAAGATAAGCAAAAGAGAGATCCTGAGGATGGAAAGGAAGCTGCTAAGAGAAGGTCACCTCTGAGCCCCATTTGGAGACAAAGTAGATATTGTCTAGGTAATGAAGGTATAGTGATTGTCATGAACAAAATATGGAAGCCAGATCAGGGGGTGTGGGCGTGGGAGTGGCAGGCCAGCCAGGATGGTATTAGCACTTACATTCAGGCTGAACAGCTTACCATGAACCACATGCTGAATGAGCTCTTGTAATTATGCTCTGAATGTATCTATGCTTTTATTGATTCTGCAACTCATTCATTATTGAAAGACAGTAAAAGGGAACATGTTTTAAAAATGGTTAGTATAGGATTCCCTTTCCTTTCAAGTGCATGGTTTGGAAACACATCTTTTTCCCAGGGGAAGAAATAGGGTACTGATCAACCCTATGAATGATTATTGCTCAGGTCTATACAGTAGTGTGCTGAGGAGGGACCCAGGGATACTAAAGTGGCTGGAGGGAGGGTGGCACAAAAAGCAAGAGGGACATTGTTTAAGTCTCTCTTCTATACTGGGTTGGAATTATTTAACCCATGATCAGCCTCAGCAAGAATGCGGCATATTCTTACTGACAATGTATGGGGCTGAGTAAGAACAGAAGCTGTCTTTGATCTGATTGAGATCTTGATGAAAAAAATACTAATAAGGCTTTTAAAAGACCAAAATATGACCCTTAATATGGTTGGGAGATGATTGGAGCTTATCTTTTGGGCTAGAGGGGTCCCTGATTCTGACCCCCAGGATAAGCAGAGGTGCTGATCACGGATCAGACTATCCACTCCTCCCTAGGTTGATTCAAACTGAAACTAAAGAAATTAGAACAAGTGTATGAGAGCCAAGGTGAGACCTTGAGTACATGCTACCTGAGTTCATAAACCAACTCAAGAATAGAATTGATGCATTAGACATTACTGTTCAAAGACCAGATGAGTTGTGGCATGACATCAAAGACATCATTCATGAGGAAGGAAAAGGGTTATTTAAAAGACAGGAAAAATAAAACACCAAGTTACATGTCAAAAGAAACCCTGAAATTTGTCCTTGAACATCGAGCAGCTAAAATAAAAGAAAGACATGATAAAGTTAAAGAACTAAACAGAAGATTTCAAATGGCAGCTCAAGACAAAATCAATATTATGATCACATGGGCAAAGAGCTGGAAACAGAAAACCAAAAGGGGAGAACACACTCTGTTTTACTCAATCTTAAGAAATTGAAAAAAAAAATCAAGCATTGAGGGACAATAATGAATGATTTGACAGGGAAAATATTAAACGAAGAAGGGAACATCAAAAGAAGATTGAAGGAATACACAGAGGCATTATATTAAAAAGAATTGGTGGATGGCAACCATTTCAATAGGTTCCATATGATTAGGAAATAGTACTGAAGCAAGAAGTGGAAGATGCCTTAATAAAACTAGTGAAACACAAAACTGCAAGATAGAATAGCAATTGAGATGCTTCAACAAATAGATACAGCACTGGAGGTGTTCACTTGTCTATGCCAAGAGATTTCGAAAAGGGCTACCTTGCAAACTCACTGGAAAAGATCCATATTTTTGCCTACTCCCATGAAAGGGATTCCAACCATATGTGGAAATTATTCAACAATATCAATATTACACGCAAGTAAAAAATTACTAAAGATCTTTCAAAAGTGACTTCAGCAATATATAGACAAGGAACTGTCAGAAAATCAAACCAGATTCAGAAGAGGACATGAAACCACAGACATAGCTGTTGATGTCAGACAGATATTAGCCCAAAGCAGAGAATATAAGAAAGATGTTTATCTATTTTATACTTACTATGCAAAGGCATTTGACTGTGTGGATCACAACAAATTATGGATAACATTACAAAGAATGGGAACACCAAAACACTTAATTGTGCTCTTGAGGAATGTATACACGGACAAGGAAGAAGTTGTTCAGCCCAAACCAGGAAACACTGTTTGGTTTAAAGTCAGGAAAAGTGTGTGTCAGGGCAGTATCCTTTCACCACACCTTTTCAGTCTATGCTAAAATAATCTGAGAGGCTGGACTTTATGAAGAAAACATGGCATCATGACTGGAGGAAGATTCATTAACAACCTCAGTTATTCAGATGACACAATTTTGTTTGCCTAAACTGAATAGTATTTGAAACATCTACTGATGAAGATTAAAAAACACAGCCTTTAGTAGGGATTGTGCCTCAACATCAAGAAAACAAAAATCCTTACAACTGGGTCAGTAAAGCACTTCATGAAAATTCGAGAAAAGTTTGAGGTTCTCCAAGATTTACTTTACTTGGTTCTACAGTAAATAACCAGGGAAAGAGATCAAGAAATCAAGATGCATTGCACTGGGAAAAGCTGTTGCAAAAGATCTCTTTAACGTGTTGAAAAACAAAGATGTCACATTAAACACAAAGGAGAGCCTGACTCATGCCATGGTATTTTCAATCGCATCATATGCTTGTGAAAGCTGAATACTGAATAAGGGAAACCGGAGAAGAATTGATGCTTTTGAATTATGGTGCTTGAGACAAATATTGAATATACCATGGACTGCCAAAAAACCCCAACTCATCTGTAGATTCCAAAGAATGGAACTAAAACTGAGCCATTCATGCCCAACTACTTCTCTCCAGAGTTACCACTCAGATAATCCCTGTCCCTCCCCCAGCATGCTAGCAACAGTGTAGGGGGAGGCCAGGCTTGCTTGGAACAAAAATCTCAAGAAGGGAGACTGTCTCTCCTATAAAAGTTATTTTATTGAATTCCAGGATTTTTGCACTAAAGGAGTTTTCTGATGTCTTATTCCTGAGGTTATCATATACTCCTGATACACATAATTATTACTAATAGGTTTTAAGTGATACACTGATATGTTATCTAATAAAGGCCAAATGTGGTGGTCATTGTTATTGTTGTTGTTTTTGTTGTTAGGTGGCATCAAGATGGATCTGGTTCATAGCAACCTATATATAACAGAATAAAACATTACCCAATATTGTGCCATGCACATGATTTTTTAATGTTTCAGTCACTGTATCAATCCACCTAGTTGAGGGTCTTCCTCTTATTCATTGACGTGCCACTCTCCCAATATGATGTCCTTCTCCAGGGATTGGTCTCTCCTGACACGTCCAAAATATATTAGATGCAGTTAATCCATCCTTGCTTCCAGAGAGCACTCCCAGTGCATTTCTTCTAGGACACATCTGTTGGTTCTTTAGGCAGTCCATGGTATATTCAATGTTTGTCTCCAGCACCATAGTTCAAAAGTATCAATTCTCCTATCTCCCTTATTTAATGACCTGCTTTCACAATCACATCATGTGACTGAGAATACCACAGCATGAGTCAGGCACACCTTTGTCTTCAATGTGACATCTTTACTTTTCAATAATTTAAGGAGGTCTTTTGCGACAGCTTTTCTAAATGCAATGAGTCTTTTGAATTCTTGACTGCTGTTTCCATAGTTATTAATTGAAGAACCACGTAAAGCAAACCTTGGATGACCTCAAACTTTTCTCCACTTATCATGAAATTGCTTACCAACTCAGATGGAAGGATTTTTGTTTTCATGATATTGAGGTGCAATCCCTATTGAAAGCTGTGTTCTTTGATCTTCATCAGTAAATGTTTCAAATCCTGTTCAGTTTCAGCAAGCAAGTTGTGTCATCTACATAATGCATGTTGTTAATGTCTTCCTCCAATCCTGACATCCTGTTCTTCTTCATGAAGTCCAGCTTCTCAAATTATTTGCTCAGCATAGAGATTAAAAATATACCATGGAAGTATACAGCACTGATGCACACTTTTTCTGACTTTACACCAAGCAGTGTTTCCTTGTTCTGTCCAAACAACTGCCTCCCAGTCTGTGCACAGATTCATCACAAGTACAATTAAGTGCTCTGGTATTCCCACTTTTTGAAATTTTTTTTCTTCAGTTTGTTGTGACTCACACAGTCAAATGCCTTTGCATAGCCAATACAACATAGACAGACATCTTTCTGGTATTCTCTGCTTTTGGCCAATATCCATTTGACATCAGCAATGATATTCCTTGTTCCATATGCTCTTCTGAATCTGGCTTGATTTTCTGGCACTTCCCTGTCAATATACAGCTGCACTTGCTTTTGAATGATCTTAGCAAAATTTTACTTGTGTAAGATGTTAATGATGTTGTTTGATCATTTCTGCATTCAGTTGGATCCCCATTCTGGGAAAAAGGCAAAAATATGGATCTCTTCTAGTCAACTGACCAGATAGCTGCTTCCCAAATGTCTTGCCATAGACAAGTGAGCACCTCCAGTGATGCATCTGTTTGTTGAAACATCTCTATTAGTATTCCATCAATTCCTGGAGCCTTGTGTTTCACCAATTCCTTCAAGGCGGCTTCTACTTCTTCCTTCAGTGTCATTGGTTCCTGATCATATGCAACCTCTTGAAATGGTTGATCATCCACCGATTTTTTCTAGTATAATTTAGCCTCTGTGTATTCCTTCCATCTTCTTTTGATGTTTCCATCTTGGTTTAATATTTTCCCTGTATAATCCTTCACTATTACCACGCGAGTCTTGAATTTTTTCTTCAATTCTTTAAGCTTGAGAAAAGTAGAGCATTTTCTTTCCTTTTGGTTTTCTACCTCTAGCTCTTTGCACATGTCATTATAATATTGATTTTGTCTTCTCAAAATACCCTTTGAAATCTTCTGTTTAGTTCTTTAACCTTGTCATGTCTTCCTTTTGCTTTAGCTATTCAACATTCAAGGGCAATTTTCAGAGTCTCCTATGACATGCCATTTGTTTTTTTCTTTCTGTCTTTTTAATAACCTTTTGCTTTCCTTGTGAATCATGCCTTTGATGTCATGCCACAACACATTTGGTCTTCTATCACTAGTGTCTAACATATTAAATCTGTTCTTGAAATGGAATGAGGTCATAACTTAGCAACTCTCCATCTTGGGCTATTCATCTAAACTACACATAATCTGGAAAAGCTATTAATGTCAGAAGTGTGAACCATATAAATGAATTCTTTAAAGTGAATGCAACTTGTAAAAATGGCTACATTCTGAAATATGTAGAGACTCAAATCAGTATGACCTACCATCCTACATAAATGTAGGAAAATACCTCAGCAAATATCTTTTGAGAGACTCAATATGCTTGCTATACAAATAATCCAAGAGAAACAACCAAACAAACCAAAACTTGGAAATAAAACCTTTGCTCTACATTGTCATCAGCAAGGATATGTCATGCTGATTTTGAGCTCATGGGGTAAACAGAATAGGAGCTCATTCAGTAAACAAGGAGGGCAGAAAAACTAGTTCTACAATCACAGTCACTCCTGAGTCACCAGCTTGCATTTAGGTGTGTTTAGCTATCTGCTTCTCTATAAAAAAGTCAATCATTGTTTCATAATCCCTGACCAGGTCACAAAGGCATTTCTGAGTAATATTTGTATCCAGTTTCCCAGGAGCAAACATCTGATAATTATCATTGTGCACAGGTTCATCTCACTTCTGTCATATAAATGTGTCTGCAAGATAATTCATGAAAATTTTTCATTATTCAAAGCACATTTTAAGTATATTATGGAAGACTTATATTTTTAGATCTTAGTACAAATTATTTCTAATGGGAAAGAAACAGTTTATAATCAATTATCCCCTTGGTTTTCAATTATGTAAAGCAATATATATTTATATTAACAGCTGATATATACTGGAGCAGCAATTTTGTATTTGTGTCAATATAGTCCAAAAATATTATGGAGGAAGAAGAATAAATGTTAATCTAAAAAAAATTTTTTTGCTAGAATATAAAGTTTAAAAGCAATAATTATGTTTTGTTTTTATATATATTTTGTGTCTCCCTGGCAGTTTACTCTGAAATATTAAGTGAGTGAATGAATGAATGAATAATGAAGGGAAAAGTCCATTTCCCATGGTTATTCTGATGATTCAAAACTTTTCTCTGTTTATTAGAAGACAAATACTTTGTTTAGATGTCATGATGTCTCATTTTTCCCACAATACATGTGTACCTGCTATGAACAAACCTAGGCTGGATATCAAATTGTCAAAATGATCTCAAGAGCTGTTGTTCTTTATCTGAAGCTAATAAAGGCCTATATTAACCAAACTAAATTCTTTCTGCTTTGTTTAGCTATGCAGTAAGCATGAAAAGGAACCAGGATTAGAGTTGTTGGGTTTCAATTTCCATTAATTTTGTACTAAAGATTTTGTAATGTATATTCATGAAACATAAACAAAAGTCATATGGCCAATCATAAATTCTTTTGACCAAGAAAATTCTTATCATATTCTCTCTCTCTCCCTCTCTCTCTCTCTCTTCCCCTCTCCCTCTCCCTCTCCCTCTCGAACAGAAGGATATTTCAATTTAGAATGTCTTCACTTATGGAAGATTCCAATTAAAACTTCTGTCTATCTAAAGTAACACGAGAGAATTAACCATTAAAAATATAATCCTCTTAGGGTACTATGTGATACATGTTAATGTACTACACTGAAATTAACAATTACAGTATATCTAGAGAATTTTGAAAAAGCATCAAAGCCCAAAATAATATTTTAACCAAATAGGTAATAACGGCGAACATGTAGACTTATAAGAATAAAAAATTTTACATTGCTTGAGAGCAATCTATAAATCACAGAATAGTCATTTATTTAGTCTCCACAAAGAGCTCTTTTTAAAGAAAAAAAGACTCTACATGGTTGCCTTTGCCATATAATAGTACCTAGCAGACATCTATTTTAAAGTTCAAGGTCTAACTCTTCAACAGTATGTCATTATTCCCCTCTACACCACTGCTTTGTGTTCTTTTCAGTGTTTGTTTGACTCTATAATTCCCATTATGACTCATTCTAATATTAGGTCAAACTGTAGGCCTTTGTACCTGTATCATTGCAAAAGTGATTCACAAATTTAAACAAGCTATGTGTGTATTACTGAAGATTTCCAAATATGTAAATATCTGTACTTAATGGAATAGAAATCCCTGAATACACTATGCTAACACAAGATCTTTCTTTAATTTTGCATTTCTTGAACATGGTATCCTAATATAACCATGGAAACCTGTCTACCATGCACTAGGGGAGCAAAAATTAAGTTGTTTAGTGTTTAAAGCAACCTTATCTCCCAAATTCAAAAGACTAGTGCTACATTTACGAAACTTAACTTTTGAGATACATTAATATATAGCCATTCTTCTGAGATGGAATCATTGCAAGTACATTTAAATTAAAAGAGATCACATGTTGTGAGTGGCATTAAATTAGAAATATGAATTTTTATTAGATATTGATTTTCAGTAAATCATATAACACTTTTAAATTTGCAAAATTTTATATTTTCATGCATAAAAAATCTCTCAATATTCAACTTAATTTTATAATTCTAACTTTGTAATTGTTATGATATATAATATAAAATATATACTTTAGATTTTTCTTTGTATGTTTAAGTGAAACTCTTCAATAATCAGAGAAATATTTGAAGGTAATAAATTATAAAATAGTAATTTAAGTGAATTATAAACATTTGGTGCATAACTCTCACTAAGCTTAACTATATATTTTTAACCACCCCTCAAATTGTTGCATTCAAACATAAGATATGGATTTTAGAGGTAATAAAAAGTTGTTAAATTCATAACCTAACAACAACAACAAATTCATAACAAATCTTTTATTAAATTTTATTAGTATTTCTTAATTGTTCAAAGTTAATATCTTTTGTTGACTGTCAAATGTTTTTATATCTTTTATTCAGAAATAACCAATGTTGCCAATTAAAATATAAAAATTAGAAATATTATTTTTATATTTGGGATAAATATCCAAATACATTTTTTATATATTTGGGATATTATTTTTTATATTTGAGATAAATATTCAAACATCCATTTATCTTTTTTCTGAGCTATTTAAAAAATATATAAACATCGAAATACTCAGCCACAATCAGCCTCAGTCCTAAGAAGTCTGCATAAAGTACATAGTGGTGCATATAGGTTTGTTGTTTGTTGTTAGGTGCTATCGAGTTGAGTCTGACTCATAGCACCCCTATGCACAACAGACAAAACACTCCCCAACACTGTGGAATGCCCAGCACTATTGTCAGTGCTTCTATCCTATTCATAGGGTTTTCAATGGCAGATTGTTTCAGGAGTGGGTTGCCAGGTTCTTCTCCCTAGCCTACAGTACTTGGTATTCCAAGGTGGTCTCCTATTCAAGGATTAATCAGGCCAACCCTGCTTAGCTTCCGAGATCAGGTGGGATTGGATGCCAGGGTGCGATGGCTACAGATGAATTCCAGTTTAAGGTTTATCCATTAAAGCTGGAAATACAAACTTAAGCCATAGAAATCTGGAATAAAGCATTAATGTAAAAGTCTTCATAGAATTTCACAAAAAGTCAAGGATTCTATTCATTTGAAAGACTAAGGAAAACATTTTGATCAATGCCTACTTTTCAAAGTTAAGTAAAAATTGAGCCTCTACTCAGGTTGGGAAATGCCATATAGATTTGCTGTATGAAAACTAATTGTTAGCAAATGAACACCTTCCTTGCTGTCTTAGTCCATTTTCTGTTGCTATATGAAATTCCTGCATCTGAGTATCCTATACGGAAAGGTGGCCTATTCAGCTCACAGGTTTGGGGGTTTAGGAGCCCTTCAGCAACATCTGAGAGGCTCTGTTGAGGCCGTTCTTGGTTCATCACATGCTAGAGCTTCACATGCTGCCTTAGAATAAATGGGCATCTGATATCCCTCTGTCACCAGATTTTTTCACCAGTGATGATCCTTCAGCAGGCCTTTTATGGTACCACTCATCCACATGTGCATGTGGGACTCTCTTGGAGCATGGGATTTATTATTGCTCGTGATGTCTTGGTAATTACAGAAATCTTCTCCTAACACCCCCACGTGTCTGTAACTTTGCTATACTGAGGGGGCTTGTGTGTTGCTATGACACTGAAAGCTATACCACTGGTATTACAGATACCAGCAGGGTTACCCATGGTGGACAGGTTTCAGCTGACATTCCAGACTAAGATAGGGAGAAGGATCTGGAAGTCCACTCCTGAAACAATTACTCATTGAAAACCCTATCAATATCAGAGAAATACTGTCAGGTATAGTGCCTGAAAATGAGCCCCCCAGGTTGAAAGGCACTCAAAAGACAACTGAAGAAGACTTAAGGTAATTAAAAAGACAGGAAAAGAAAAGACCAAATTACATGCCAAAAGAGACTCTGAAATTTACCATGAATGAAAGGCAGATAAAGTAAAAGAAAGGCATAATGAAGTTAAAAAACTAAACAGAAGATTTCAAAGGGCAGATCAAGAAGACAAAATCTAATTTTATAATGGCATATGCAAAGAGCTGGAGATAGAAAACCAAAAGGGAAGAACATGCTCTGTTTTTCTCAAGTTTAAGAACTGAAGAATAAGTCAATCCTCAAGTGGTAATAGTGAAGGATCCCACAGTGCAATGCAGGAAACATCTAAAGATGGACAGAATACACAGGGGTATTATACCCAAAAGAATTGGTGAATGGCCAACCATTTCAAGAGGTTGCACATGATCAGGGACCAACGGCACTGAAGGAAGAAGTGGAAGCTGCCTTGAGGGAACTGAAGAAACACAAGGCTCCAGTAATTGATGGAATACCAATAGAAATGTTTCAACAAACAGATGTACCACTGGAGGTGCTCATTTGTCTATGGGAAGAGATTTGGAAAATAGCTATGTGGCCAAGAGACTAGAAAAGATCCATATTTTTGCCTATTCCCAAGAAAGATGATCCAACTGAATGGGGAAACCATTGAACAATATAATTAATATCAGACACAAGCAAAATTTTGCTAAAGATCATTCAAAAGTAATTGCAGCACTATGTAGACAGATAACTGCCAGAAAATCAGATATAGAAGAATGTGTGGAACCAGGGATATCATTGCTTATGTAAGATAGATATTAGCTGAAAGCAGAAAATACCAGAAAGATGTTTATCTATGTCATATTGACTATGCAGAGGCATTTGACTGTGTGGATTACAACAAATTATGGATAACATTGCAAAGAATGGGAATGCCAGAGCATTTAATTGTACTATTAAGAAATCTAAACATGGAGTCATTTGGACAGAACAAGGAAACACTTCTTGGTTTAAAGTCAGGAATGGTGTGTATCAGACTGTATCCTTTCACCATGCCTCTTCAACCTCTATGCTGAGGAAATAGTTGGAGAAGCTGGACTTTACAAAGAACATAGCATCATGATTGGAAGAATATTCCTTAACACCCTGTGTTATGCAGACGACACAACTTTGCTTGCTGAAATTGAATAGGATTTGAAACATTTGCTGATGAAGATCAAAGAACACAACCTTCAGTATGGATTGCACCTCAACATTAACAAAACAAAAATCCTTACAACTGTATCAGTCAGCAACTTCATGATAAATGGAGAAAAGATTGAGGTTGTCCACGATTTTAGTTTATTGGTTGGACAATCAGCACCCATGGAAACAACAGTCAAGAAATCAAAAAACGTATTGCACTGAGAAAACTTGTTGTAAAAGGCTTCTTCCAAGTGTTGAAAAGATGTCACATTGAACACAAAGCCACTTCATGAAAGTTGGAGAAAAGTTTGAGGTTGTCCAAGATTTACTTTACTTGATTCTACAGTAAATAACCATGGAAAAAGAGATCAAGAAATCAAGATGCCTTGTACTGGGAAAAGCTGTTGCAAAAGATCTCTTTAAAGTGTTGAAAAGTAAAGATGTCACATTAAACACAAAGGTGCACCTGACTTATGCCATGGTATTTTCAGTAGCATCATATGATTACAAAAGCTGAACATTGAATAAAGGAGATAAGAGAAGAATTGATACTTTTGAATTATGGTTCTGGAGACAAATACTGAATATACTATCGACTGCTCAAAGAACCAACAAATCTGTCCTAGCAGAAGTGCAACCAGAGTACTACTTGGAATAAAGGATGGGTAGACTACATCTTATATGTGTTGGACATTTTGTCAGGAGAGACCAACCCCTGAAGAAGGACATCATGTTTTGGAGAGTGGTAGGTCAACAAGAAAAAGGAAGACCCTCAATTACAAGGATTGACACAGTGACTGCAATAATGAGCTTAAACATAAAATAGATGGAGTGCCTGGCATCAAATCAGACAGTGTTTCATTCTGTTCTACATAGGGTCACTATGAGTCAGACCTGACTCTAGGGCAGCTAACAACAACAATCTCTTAATAAGAAGGCAGTCCAGTTCTACTAGGTTTGGAGATTTAGCTGCCCTTTGGGAGGGTAAGGAGTTCCCTCTTCCTGAAGCCTCCTACTCTATTCAGGACTCCATAAAGCAAATTCTGTACATAATTTCGTCTTTAAAACAGCACCTCCCTACCTCAGTGATAGTCATTCTTTAAACTTTAGACTTTGTGGAATACAACCCCAACTCTTTGTCTACAACCATACCACCCTCGCATCTCATCTTTTCAGATCTCAGAAACCAAGCAGGTTCGGGCCTGGTTAGTCGTTGGAGGGGAGACCACCCAGTGATACTGGGTGCTGTAGACTTGGGAGGAGGACTCAGCAACCCACTCCTGAAACAATCAGCTATCAAAAATTCTATGACTAGAAGAGATACACTGTCAGACATGGTGCTGGGCATGGTACAGTGGTGGGCAGTGTTTTGTTCTATTGTACATAGAGGCATTATTAGTCAGACCAAATTGGACAGCACCTAACAGCAACAACAACAACTTCATCTCTTTAAGCTCTCTGCCTTTTTCCCTTTCAAAATGAATAACAAAACCTGTCTGTCATATGACCAACATTCTCAGGCAGATCATTCCAAACACTCTATATAACTTTGGTGAAAATGTCAATTTTTCAATAATTTGGTAATAAGTTTTAACTTATGAGCTTTATTAATATCTTTTATCTTTTGTTATTTTCCTATTGTTGAGGCTGAGTTTAAGAACACAAAAATGAGCCGAGCGCAGTGTCGCATGCCTGTAATCCTAAGGCTTGGAAGGCATAGGCAGGAGGATTGCAAGTTCGAGACCAGAGGCAGTCTGTGTAACTTAGCGAGACCCTGTTTCAAAAAAAGTAAAAAAAAAAAAAAAAAAAAAAAAAAAAAATCATTCAGTTCCACAAAGCTTAGTATCTAAAATCACATAATTTAAGATCTTATGTCTGTTTGACATTAATCTATGCGAACTCAGGAACATTTTACTATCTGTATGTGTATGAACTCATTCACACACATACACACACACATATGAACATTATTTTATGATAATAAAGCTCATCTGAGAGCAGTACCACACATGTGTAATCCCAGCTACTTGGGAGGCTAAGGCAGAAGGATTGCAAGTTCCAGGCCAGAGGCAGCCTATGCAATTTACTGAAACCTTGTCTCAAAATAAAAAATAAATAAGGGGCTGGGGGTGCAGTTCAGTAATGGAACAACTGAAACATCTCTCTTATACTCCTGCGATTGAATTAGACTTTCATAATCTAGAGTGACAGAGAAGTCACAAAAATGACTGGGAATAAAATAATAGCAATGTTAATTTTATAAAGGAAGAATCAAACACTGGGTTAATCATCCTGATAATATCAAAAACTTCTCAAAGGCCAATTTTTAGTTAGACATTATGGATCACACCTATAATCACAACAACTTGAGAGGCTGGAGAATCACAGGTTCAAGGCCAGGGTCATCCTGTGTAACTTAGCAAGATCCTGTCTCAAAATAAAAAATGAAAAAATGGGCTGTAGGGTAGAGCTCAGAGGTAGAATGCTTCCCTAGCATGCATGAGGCCCTGGGTTCTAAACCCCAGTACTGAAAAAATACAATTAAAAGGTCAATCTTATACCAAATATGCCATATCTGAATACTGAGTCATAAATTTATGTTATGATTATGAACGCAGTATATATTGAATGGGTCATTGTTCAATTTTAAGTCTGTTACCTAGAGACATAATACACAATGTCATCTGTTTATACTATTGCAGTTACATACACCACTTCATTATATCCCTCTCCTGAGTCATTTTGCAGAACTGTGTTGCAATTAGATGAGTGTTTACTACAGGGCAAGCTCAAGGAAAAACTACAGTCAGATTCTTGCCAGGGCAGGTGGTAATGGGCCGAACCTCATAAGAAATCTAAATTCGTGATGGGTTTGCACCCAACTTCAGCTTGAGACCTGAGATTTAAAGAGAGTAGGAAAGATACAAAGGAAAACAAACAAAAACTTGGACCAGTTTACAATGGTTGGTTCTTCAAACCAGTTTCATTGGGGCCAAAAGGAAATCTGGAAAGACAATGACATATCAATTACCTAAAATCTAAGGGCTCACAACAGTTTGCACTAAGAAAGAGATGTGTCTTCTTACTCTGACATTTCACCCTTTGAGTTTGGATCTTTCACAATCATTTAGTGTCAGTAAAGAAATGACTGAAACTTAGACCCTCAGTCATTTAATATCGTTTCCTATTCTTTGGATTCAAAGAATTGATGCTTTTAGTCATTAGTGTACCAAAGTGACCAATCCTGAGTTAATGGTAGTAGTAGGTGTTTGGGAGGAATGTCCAAATTCCAAGTTTGAAATTTATTATGAATTGAAAAATAAAATGATATTTCAAATCACTAGAAGTGCTGATTTTAGCTGTTAACAGATTTTTTTCCTGCAAAAAAAGACATTATGTTTAAAAGGTGTCACATTCAGTCTGTGGGTTTCTAATGAAATTTATCTGTCATGTATTTCCACTAGCCTCAAGTTATTCAAATGTTTTATAAATTTTCTTGATATTTTCAAGCAAATGCCTTTCAAAGGAAGGTCAGTACTATTTATCAAAAATATGATCAGCTGGACACCATTGCATGCCTGTAATCCCAGCTACTTGGAAGAATAAGGCAGGGGTATCATGAGTAGAAGGCCAGAGGCAGCCTGTACAACACAGCAAGATCCTATCTAAAAAATAAAAAGTAAAAAAGGGGGTGAGGGTGCGGCTTAGTGGTGGATCCCTTGCTTAGCAGGCAGGAGGCCCTGGGTCTGCCTCCCAGCATTGAAAAAAAAAACAAAAACTAGAAAAAACATTTAAAAAGGTCATTTTGAATAAAACAGATGTTGAAAAACAATTAGGTTGTTTCAGTAGTTACAATATACCATATTCAACAAATTTGCAAATTAATCATACTGAATAGAGTATAACCTTTAGTCTGGGAACACACTAAGAGGATTCAAAACTTAACTCTAGATATATTACTGATATTTTTACAAACAATCGTCTTATATTGATGTGTAGTGTTTTTAATTCATACATGTCACTAATCAGTCATGTATATCAGTACTGCCCAAAAGAAAATGACAGATATATAGGTAATTTTAAGTTGTCAAGTAGCCACTTTAAAAAGTAAAAACAAATTAAATTAACTACTATATTATTTAACTCAATATACCCCAAAATTACCATTTCAATGCAAAATCTATATAAAATTATGAATGATATACATTCTACTATTTACTCATACATCTCTGAAATATCATGAGTGTTTCATATTTATAGCAAATCTCAAAATTACTCCATCTTAAGAACTCATAGTCATATGAAACTGGTGGGTCCTGTAAGGGATAGCTCAGACCTAAATCATCATCATCATTCATTTCAAGTTCAGTATGATTCATCACCTTCCCTAAAAGCATCACAGACTTACCTCTCTGCATTCTGTATTTTACATCCTTTATTTCTTATAAATGCTGATCTCAGTAATATGTCTATATAAATGAAAGGAATAACTTGAGTCATTTAGCCAATTATGCCAGGAAATTTCTGTGCAGGTATTGGTTGCTAAAATTGCTTTAAATGGCATAACAAAATGACATTGATTCTCAGTTATGTGCTTCTTAGAAGTCACTTAGAGATATTTTAGCAATTTTTCTTCAGTATTAGTTTGAATTTTCCATTTTATATGCTATTGTAAAGAATGCAGACCTTAAGTGTAATTTAAAAACAAATGTATTATTCATCTACAGTCATGTGTGACAAATGACATTTTGATCAATGACAGGACACATATCCAACAGTGGCCTCATAAGGTTATAATGGAGCTGAAAAATTCCTTTTATTAGGATGACAAATTGGCATTGTAACATAATATTGCAATATATTACTCACTTGTTCATGGTGATGCCAGTGTAGACAAATCTACTGTGCTACCACTGTACAACAGTATGTTGTTAGGTGCCGTCAAGTCTGATTTAACTCATAGCAACCCTATGTACAACAGAATGAAATACTACCCAACACTACCATCTACATGATCTTTTTATGTTTGAGACCATTGTTGTAGCTCCTATGTTTCATTTTAAGTTGAGTCATGCCACATCAGCAAAAGTAGGTCCCAGGAGCTTTACTCTATTCCTGTCATTAAGGTCAACTCTACTTTGAGGAGGCTACTCTTCCCCAGTTGTTTCTTGAAAGCCTTCCAGCCTGGAGAGCTCAGTTTTAGCACTATAGTTGACAGTGCTTCTCTGATATTCATAGAGTTTCCAATGGCTAACTGCTTTTGGAGTGGGCTGCTGGGTCCTTCTCCCTAGTCTTAGTTTGGAAGCTCAGTTGACACCTGTTCACCCAGGTGACCCTTCTGGTATCAGAGCAAGATGCACAACAAGGTGACAGACACATGGTGGTACAAAAGTATAGCACATATAATTCTGCACAGTACATAACATAATATTTGGAAATAATAATTATTGATTGTTATTCTTATTTTTAGAGTGTACTCCAATTTATAAAAAAGTTTTACTAATAATCAATGTCCCTTATTATACTAGCAGCAGTTTTACATATTTCCTGTTTACTGAGTCAGTTGATTGCAGTGAGTCATGTTGTGTGACTGACCTACACCATCTACATTGGTGTAAGAACACTTTACAATGTTGGCGAAGTGACAAAAATTGCCTAATGATGCATTTCTCAGAATATCCCCAGTCATTAAATGATATATGAATATGCTTTGGTAATTATAAAAAAACTATTATGATTTCTATACTCATATAACTAAAAGACCAGCAGATCACAATACAGTCTTAGATATGTTAACTTTGAAGATACTTACATAGACTGATGATGTGTATCGACACTAATTACAGAAGTAATTTAAAAGTCTACATTACAATATTATTATAAAGACAATGTAATTATTGGGCACAGAGATTTGAATGAATGCTTCCTTATACTCCTTAATAAGATTCAATTGTTGTTTGTTGTTAGGTGCCCTGTAGTCAGGTCTGACTCATAGTGACCAGAGAGTTTTCAATGGCTGATTGTTTTGTGGTTGCTTTGGGAATGGGTTGCCATGTCTTTCTCCCGTTTTTGTGGTGCTGAGATTGAACCTGGGTCCTCAGAATGTGCAGAGTAGCACTCTACCAACTGAGCTAAACCTTAGCCCAATAAGAATCAATCAATATTAAATTCAAAAGAATCCTAAGCTATCTTGCACTTGCAATACAAAATGTTACTTATTAGTATCTTATGAATCCAATAAGAGCAGAACCTGGACCGTTCAGAGTTAGGTTTTCATGAAACAAAGACTAAGTATTTCTTGGTAGGCATATGTCTGTTTGCTTGCCACTGTATGCTGGTGGCTTGTAAGGTTAATGATACTTAAATGACCGACAGTAAATATTTACTTAAAAATGAAAAAAAAAATAGCCATTTAAGTAGGTCTGTTGTTTTCTCCAGACTGTAAATAACAACACATTTCTTAGGGATAAAAAAATTACATGTCCAGTGCAGTGGCACACACCTCTAATCCCAGCGACTCTGAAGGCTGAGACAAAAGGATTGCAGGTTCAAGGCAAGTGGCAGCCTATGCAACTTAGTGACACCCTGTCTCAAAATTAAAAAATTTAAAATGGGTTGGAGGTAGAGAATCTGCAAAGTATGTGTGAGGCCCTGGGTTCAGCCTCCAAGTACTACCAGTAAAACAAAACAAAACAAAAAAATTACATATTGAGGTGTCCTGGAACCATAGATTCAAGCCCATGAAAAGCTGGATTCAGATTCCAGTGCAGGTTCAATGTTAAAATTTGGATTCAGGATCAGTGAAGGATGGGATATAAATCCTCTGTGTGGATAGCAGGGCTTGAAACTGAACCTGAAGCTGAACTCTGAACCCATTCCAGTTCAAGTACATTTAATTATTATTTTTTTTTCCTGAATTTGAATCTGAACCCAAATCTAGTGAAAAGTTGGGCTTAGGTTAAGTTTTTAATGTTGTTGTTGTTGTCGTTGTTGTTTTGTATTATTAGTTATTTTACTTTACATATTTTTTTAAAAAAGAAAAATATTATTTGTCTAACTACACATAGGAATAAAACTTTAAACCCAAATCTGAACCAAACTTGAATTCTCTACATTTCAACATATTGAACCTACACCCAAATCTAAACCCTGTTTTTCCACAGGTTTGAAGCCCTCCTGGAACATTAGAAAGTAGAAGAAAAGTGTTTTGTTCTCTCAGTCTCTCGGGAGTAACAGTATATAAGTAAAAGCATTTTTGTTAAGCGTATTTATAATCTACATATTACTACTAGGTCATTTCTTTTCTGGAGGCATGTAATATCTTTTCAGAGACAAAGATTTCCAGTTTAGGGTATAGTTGGCATATCAGTATAGTTGATATGAGCAAATATGATTTAGAAGTTTAGGTTAAGAGGTGAACATTTTTTTGGAAAGCTTAATTAGAAATGATTTCTCCAGGGAAAAGCCCAATTACCATGGAAGCATCTTACTCAAACTTTTAAAGTTCACACATAAACAGATTTTTGCCATTTGGAAAGATTAAAGCAAGAGAAAAATCAAGTGAAAACCAGCCACTTATTAATATTTCATGTACCTTCTCAGGAATCATAAAACATAGTGAAGAATGAAAAAAGGATAAATACTATATATTTTAAAGTGACAGGAAGCTCTTTTTTTAAAGGAAGAAGTTTCAAAAATTGTGTGCCTTTGTTATATTGAATTACAGACCACTTAAGTATTTATTCCAGCTAAGGCATTGATGGGCTGGGATTTAGCTCAGTTGGTAGAGCGCTGCACTGCAGTCTCTGAGGTCCTGAGTTCAATTCCCAGCACCGCAAAAATGGGAGAAGGACCTGGCAATCCACTCCCAAGGCAATCCCGAAACAGTCAGCCATTGAAAACCCTATGAGGGTCGCTATGAGTCGGATACCGACTCGACGGCACCTAACAACAACAACAAGGCATTGATGGTCACAATATACATATCATCTTCTAGACCAGTTTATTGCAATTTCTTGGAATTGATGTGTCATATAGGGCTGGGATTTAGCTCAGTGGGTAGAGCACTGCGCTGCAGTCTCTGAGGCCCTGAGTTCAATTCCCAGCACCGCAAAAATGGGAGCAGGACCTGCCAATCCACTCCCAAGGCAATCCCGAAGCACTCAGCCATTGAAAACCCTATGAGGGTCACTATGAGTCGGATACCGACTCGACGGCACCTAACAACAACAACAACATAGGACTGATATCAATAGGTACTTACAAATGATATGAGTGAAAATTTTATTTTAAATGTTACATATGAAACTCCTTTTCTTTTAAGATAAAGTCCTGCCTACCCAATAAAATAGAAAAATTTTAACAAATTTATCCAGATCTTTTTGAAGAATGATAGGGCTATCAAACAAATACTTAAGATTTTATGTATTGGTGTTAAAGGAACTAAATAAACAAATATTTTTCACCAAGTATAGCAACTGTTGGAGTTCATTATTTCCACAAAAATGAGTCATGGGACTCTTTAGGCTGATTGACCTCTATGTCCTAGAACAATGTTCTTTGAGCTTTTTGGTCTCAGGAAGTATTTATACCTTTAAGAACTTAAGGATACCCCAAGGAGCATATTTGAAGTTAAAATGAAGAAAAATTTAAGTCATTATTCATTGATTCATTTTTAAATAATAATAAATTCATAGCCTGTTAATGTATTTTGAGTAAAGTGCCTATATGTTCTAAGCTTCTTAAGTGAAAAGGGAGGCAGTGCTTCCCCTTTGATGTCTGACTTCACAGAACACAGCCAGATTCTCTGAATCCCAGCACCTAACACTGTGCCAGAAAGCTATTTATACAAATGAATGGAATCACAAATGACATATTTGACCCCCATAGTTTATGTTCTTAAATTTTAATGCAATCTGTGGATCCTGTGGATCCCCAAGTCCTTTAACCTTCCATCTTTAATCACATACACGCGCACACACACACACTCATACACACACCTCCCATGAGTAAGCCCCTACATATCATGATAAATCCAGTTTGGACTATAGAGGTTTCATGGTCATCTTTGATTCATTCTTTTCCCTTTTTTTTTTTTTTTTTCTATTTTCTACTGAGTAATTCCTTTTTGAGGCTCAAATCATCACATTTTTACAGGTAAACCAAAATACAATATGTAACAACATATGCATAATTCCCCACCAAAAACAAAATTTAAGGATATTGTATGCTGTATACATTTACTAAAATTTGATTAAAAATTACAGGCTATTTTTTTTAGCCTAACTATCAACAAACATTTTTATTATGTGGGCCTGCACCTGAAGTGCCTTGTTCATCGCAGTTATTTGCTGACGGGCTTTATCCATCATGATGTAAAATCTTTTATATATGTTTTGGACACTTCTCTTCCCTCTGGTCTTCAAATGTCACTCTTTCTTCTTTTAGGACCCCCCCCCCACACACACACAACTTTCTTCTGAACTCACTACAATAAGTGTAAATATCTGCTTTATTATGCAAAATAATTTCTAAGGGAGGTAGCCACATAAAATTCTAAACTTAAAACTAGGACCTTTCCAACAAAAAGCCACTTTCCTGGTTGGAATCATGACCTTATCCTGGAAATCAAAATCATCATGTGATATAATTTTTTGATTAAAGCCAGGTGCAGTGGTGCATGCTTCTGTCCCAACAACTTGGAGGTGGAGGCAGGAGGATCACAAGTTTGAAGCCAAAGGCAGCCTGTATAGCTTAGCAAGACTTGTTTCAAACTAAAGGATAAAAATGAAATGGAGGTGTAGCTCAGTGGTGGACGACTGCCTGGTAAAAGATAGGCCCTGGGTTCAACTTCCTGTACTGCAAAAATAAAATGAAAATAAAAACAATTTTTGTTTTAAATAACATTCTTCATTTCAGCTACAGTTAAAACAATCAGCTTTGAACATATTTATGTATGGCATCACATCTTAAACTTTCTGAATGTCCTCCTTTTCTGTCAAGAATGCCATGAGGCTTGACAACAGTGTATGAGAGACATGGCCAAGTATGTGTAACATGGTCCAGAACAGGGATGCCTGCACATGTGTATTATATGCCTACATGCTATGAAAACATGATGAATAAGCAGCAGGGCATCTTTAAACAGGTATGTCTCAGCAACTTTAGTGATTAAGAAAAACACTGGATGCTCCTAGAGACAAGTGTCTTTTATAAAGAGGATTGCCAGGGTTCTTCAAAACAAACACCTGCAAGAAGTTTCTATATCTGCTTTTGTGTGGCCACACTCGAAACAGACCAGGGGACCCCACTTCTCATTGGGGAGTTGAATGTGTACTATTGTTAACACTCTGTTAGGATCAATATTAATATTAATGATAGTTTTTTTCTTCTTCTTGATGTAAGTACTCCTTTTGCTGCTTATTTTTTCTACAAGGAAGCACTGGTGTTGGGGGATGAGGTGACCTGATCCCCTGACTAACCACCACTGGCCCCTCCCTGTGGCCCTGGCTGTTTTGAATGAGAGCATTAATACCCAGACAAGTCACCCTCACACCACCACCTACAGTTGTAAATACTCCATAGACATCTGGAGGAAGTTACAGAAGTGTAACTCTTTGCTGCAATTCCAGGTCTTGAAGGTGCAGCCCTAACCATGGGTATTTCAAACAGTTTGCCCCATGCCCTGGACTTTTTTCCTTTTCTTTTTTGGTGTCACAAACCTCAGTGGACTTCAGATGACCCTGTGACCAACTCAGGTCAGAGGAGGAGCATTTCCCTTGGTAGCCTAGAAAAGGGACCAACTACTGTAATTGGTGCAAACACAAGCTTTCATTTCTGTGATTGGAGTGCTATGATTTGTTGAAGGGGACTGCTGTGATAGGTTCAAAAAGGAGTGCTGTGATTGGTCCAAATACAAGCCTCCACTTGTGTGATTGGTGCACTCCCCTTCCCTGGGTATAAAAATGGTAGCTTAGCTCACTCAAGTTGAGTTGCCCTGGAGATATCCTCCTATGCAGCCCCCTGGTGTTGCAACACTAGGCAGAATGAAAAGCAAGTGGTCTTTGCCTACTTTTCATAGTGTAGGCTGTGCTGGTAACACAAAGAAAGAAGCAGTAAAGTCAGCAGAACAGCAGTGAAGGCAAAGACAGAGGATGGCAGAGACAGTGGAGCAGCAGTAGCAGAGGTCTTAGAGCAGCCAGAATGCTGAGCTGCAGAAGCAGTGAAGCCACTGGCTGCTAGACAGTTGAAGAGGTGAGGCTGCAAGACCAGCAACTGACAGCAGAAGCAGCAGCACTGAAGAGGCCAGGATTATTGCCTTCTGAACAGCAACAACATGGACGGTGGCCACAGAAATAAGAGGCAGCTGAACAGTTTAGGAGAGTGGCCGGGAAGGAAAATGAAGTGGCAGAAGAGAGACAAGAGGCTATAAACAGCCAGAAAAGAGAAGCTGCAGGCCCTAGTTCTGGGAGAGTTCCAGAGAGCTGCTAAGTCTTTAGCACAAAGGGTCTCAGTCTTTTGGCCTGGAAGCTGTAAAACCGACCACTGTCTAGGACTGAGGAATCCTGATACCCAGTGCTGCCTGGGAGCTGCAACACTAGCTGCTGTCTAGGGTTGAAGAATTCCAATACCCAACCCCACATAGAAGCTGCAACATCAGCGGCTGTTAAGGTCTATGAAATCCTGACCTCTTTAGCTTACCTAAGAGTTACAGCATTTATGGACTTTGGAGTCCCCACCTTCTGGACCTACATAAGAGCCTTAACACTAGAAGGCACTACTAGCTGCTGCTGCTGCTGCTGCTGCTGCTGCTGCTGCTCCTGCCTCTCTACTGCCACTACTCACTGCTGTCGAATACCAGGAGACATAACTACTATCCAAACCTGCATTTGAAGGGCTTCTTGCCTACCCATGATTTTTATCCATGTAGAGCAAAATATTCCAGCCAGGTGGCTGGTAACACCTTGTTATCAGCAAGAGGCTGATGTATGTAACTACATTTAACAAATAATAGCAAGTCTCCACATCTTTAATTCAGTCTATAAAATATTTTATCTAATCCAAGGAAAATAATTATTACTATTAAATTGCTTTTCTTGATGTCCATACACTCATTCAAGAGTTGGACATTTTCACATCTTTTTACATAAACATCAGGGGTGCTTAAGTAGAGTTTGGAAAGACTTTAATTTTCAACATGAACTTGGCTTAAGGCATACAAGCTTTTTGGATGGTGGGTGGGCACAAAAGAAGTGAGAGGGAAAGGAACAGGGAGGGAAGGGACCATTTAATGGAAGACATAAAAAGATGTTTTCTGTAGGTAAAAAATGTGTTCTTAACTTTACTCTCAAATTTAAAACAACAAAATTTTCGACTATGTAAAGTATGTGATTTCCTAGCTATCTTAATAAATAATAAAAATCTAAGATGTAAACTATCATTTTTGAGGGCAAAAAAATACTACTTGAGCTCCAACCCCCTTCTGTGCTCAGGATTTTAATCTTAAACTTTATTAATTCTAGACCTCTTATCTTATTTGGTAATTTAACAAAATATCCTATTTAGCCTGGAAACGTAAACAATATGTTAACTTCATTAAATCCTGGCAAAACATTCCAGGCTGTTTCCTTGTCATATTGCCAGAGGTTAAATTATAACTGGTAACAAGAGATAGAGAAGTTTTCTGGCTCTCCCGATCTGTTTTCTGACACTTGATTCTTTTGTTATAGTTTTCTCTCCTATGAGTCTTCTACTACAGTGTTTCTCCCTCTGTCTACAAAGTGACTTGATTTATTGAAGGTAATTTTAGAGTATATAGAGAGGGTGCCAAAAAATGTACACACATCTTGGGACAAAAGCTTTCCTTTTTGCTGTTTTAATAATGTATCATATGCTTATTCTGATATGATGGTAGAAATATGAACTAGAATGTCATACTATACATGGCTACTTTAATTCGATTTGACTTTGAAAATAACACACAGATAGCATTGTTTAAAGTGTGTGTACATTTTTTGGTATCTCTGGTAGTCTCCAAAAACAGACCTTATTAATGATGTTAGTAATTTCTTAATTTATTAAGTGTGCCATATTCTAAATGTGTTTATGTTTTAACTCATGAGGTTGTTGTATGTGAAGGTTACGAAAATATTGTGCCATAGCGTCAGGACTACCCTCAGGCACTAAGCACAGCTGACTCTGCTTTCAGGAGCTGCCCAGGGCCTGAACAGGCTGCCTCACTTCTTCTGGAGATGCCTGTGAGAAGTCACAAGACAGCTCAGCTCCAGAAGTCCTCATGCATTAGTATTTATGGTATTTGCTTAATTAGGGTATTTATATTATTTGATTATATATATATATCAGTATTATTTATGTTTTTGATAATAACATTTATGTTGTTCAATATTGAATTCTACATCAATAAACAGTTGTAATAAAAAAAATCAATCCAAAGGAAAGCTTTAGATCTTAGAGTCTGTGGTCTTAGACATTTGTGTACCTACTTCAGACCTGACTCAATGGCACCTAATAACAACAACTTTTCTCATAGTGAAATATCATCTTGATCAATAAAGTACTTTCAAGCATAAAACATTTATATTAACAGAAAACTCCATAGGAGAAATGGAATGGGATTATGTTCAAGGGGAAACAAAGATAATATAGCCAACAACTATTTGATCTTTGTTGTTGTTGTTAGGTGCCGTCGAGTCGGTATCCGACTCATAGCGACCCTCATAGGGTTTTCAATGGCTGACTGTTTCGGGATTGCCTTGGGAGTGGATTGGCAGGTCCTGCTCCCATTTTTGCGGTGCTGGGAATTGAACTCGGGACCTCAGAGACTGCAGCGCAGTGCTCTACCAACTGAGCTAAATCCCAGCCCGCATTTGGTCTTAGTCATGTATATTTTTAACGGATGATCCAAGATATAAAATTGTCACAATATTTAGATTTAATTAGGCAAATTTAAAAACATGCACTTAATTTTTAGATAATATTTTCATTGTAAAAACTTGAATATTTGCTGTTCTGGAAATTTCACTCTTTGAAACTATTCCAACTTATGATAAAAATTTTGTATTTGCAACCTAGTGCAAGGGGACATATAGTGCATATATATGTATATATGTGTATATATATGTATATGTGTGTGTATATATATATATGTGTATATGTGTGTGTGTGTATGTGTGTGTGTGTGTGTGTGTGTGTATGTTAAAAGCAGGTAAAAATTTCCAACAAATTAGATGAGACCCAAAATCATGTTTCAACTATAAATTCAGTGATGCTCACTTATCTTTTTTTAGCAGTAGAGTCAATTTCAGCCAATATTTTGTGTAGGACACCCATCCAGCATGCAAAAAGAACTATTAACAATGGTGACATGGCTCAGACAATCAAAGGCTGGAAGAAATAAAGGACATTAAAAGCTTTTAAAAAAAAGCATAGCCAGTTCAGACAATGGGTGATTGAAGAATGTTTTCTCTCAATAAATGCTCTAAACTTTTCAAATCCAAGAAAGCTTAGTCAGTCTCAACAACACATAATGACAAAGTCTAAAGAAGTTCATATTAATCAAAGCAATAATTAAATAATCACTGTATATTAAATACTATGCTTAAATTGTATTGGTTTCCTAAGGCGGCTATGGCAAATTGTCAGAAAATTGTTGCCTTAAAAACAACAGAAATTTATTTTCTCACAGCTCTGGAGGCCGGATATTGGACATCAAGATATCGCAGGGCCATGCCCCCTCCAAAGCCTCAAAAGAAGAGTCCTTCCTTGTCTCCTCTGGCTTCTGGTGGCTCTGAGGGTTCCTTGGCTATGGGAACATGACCTCGGTCCCTGCTTCTGTCCTCACATGTCCTTCTCTCTGAGTCTCTGTGTCCTTTTATGTCTCTTACTGGAAGACTTTCATTGGATTTAGGGTTCACTTCAATCCAGGATGATCTCAGCCTAACCTGACCTTAATACATCCATAATGACCCTATTGCCAAATAAGGTTACATTCTGAAGTTCTGAGTGGACATGAATTTTGGGTCTATATGATTCAATACACTTAGGTTTTGAATATGCAATGTTATTAAGTTATTCCCACCACTTAAAACATGAAAAGATGAAGAAGACAATATCTCCCCTGTTTTACAGGAGAGGTGATGTAAAAAGCAAACTGACATAGCAAAATATCAAAGTTGAGATCAGAATCCAGTATGTAGGATTACCAGTATCATTCTCTTCTCACAAGGCCTGCTCCTCTGCCAGATATTATGCCACATTTTCTCCTGTTGCATGTCCCCATGAAGACAGGTGACACTCACATCACAAGCCTTAGACTCCTACCTCCTTAGCATTATTCTCTCTAAAGGAAAATAGAGGGGGGGATTTTGTAAGACTTTCCCCCTGAGCCCTCAGATGACTTTGACCTGAGTGATGGAGAAAGGCTTTCCAGCAGATGGAAGCTCACTGTCCAGTGGATAAACCCATAAGGGTTTAATACCCTGCAGGTATTAAAGCACATGATGCTCAATTAAGACAGAAAATCTGGCTTTCTGTGTCCTCATAACTGACCCGGATCAGAAAAATATGCATACTAGCTATAGGCAAAATACTCCAGGTTGCTTCAGGAACCATGCTGCTCTTAATATTTGACCTCTTACATTTCTGGTACTTATGTACTGTCCTTAATTGTTGTATGATTATTATCAGGATGAAAACGTATCTGTGGTTTTGCATATAAAAAATTTTAGTGTTCTTTAAAACAAAATAAGTTAATCACCACTGATAGTTTAGATGTTTATAAAAGAAATATGAGTAGATGGAAATGATTTTTCTTCCCTGAGCAGGGAGAATCACTCTAAGCAAGGGTTGATAGAATTATAATGAGGGATAAAGAAGGCAGAGAGGAAAAAGTAAACAAAAAAATTCCATTCCTTTGCAAGACAATTGGAACTATGACAAGTCTTTACCTAATCATTGCATGGTTTATCTGGAGGAATATGTTTATTTCCTGGCAAGAACCCTTTTTGTGGATTGAATGAAAGAGGACTTATTTGTATTGCACATTTCATGACATCAACTCACTTCCAGCAGAAGGGCAGTGACATTATATCAATCAATTGGCAAGATCAGAGAATTCTGTTGATCAACTGCTATCTGTGGCACTAAACACTTAAAATACTCTCACCAGACCAGTTACAAACCTTAAGGATTCCCTGCACTTTCAGGAAACTGCAATATTTCTGATCATCCTGGTTCTGTAATTCTATCAGACTAAATATTAAAGCCAAATGGATGTTATGGTTTTCTTCTTTATTATCTTCTAAGTTGAAATCATTGTAGTAGTTATAGCCTATTGCCGTTTGCCAAAACTTAAATCAGCAGCCTTATCTTCTCAGGAGAGAAGGATAATAAGAATTATAACCATAACAATAGGCAAAGCAACTATTCACACTTCATTATTACAATGAAGTTCTTAAATTAAGAAGTAGTCAATATATGCATGCATGCAAAAGTGAAAAACCAAATAGGATATGCTACATACAGAGAACTACTATCAAACTCTGAAAGTGAGACACCTTCCTTTCTTCCTTTTATTCCCCCTGGTCCTTAGGGGTTGAATTTAGGGCCTTCATCCATACTTTTCAAGTACTCTACCACAAGACTGCATCCCCATCCCATATTTTATTTTTTATTTTGAGTCAGTGTCTCTCTAAGTATGCAAGCTGCCTCTGTCCTTGAAATTGCAATCCTCTTGCCTCTGCCTCCCAAGTTGCTGGGATTACAGAGGTGCACCACTGTACCCAGCTCATCTTCCTTTATTAATAGAAAGACAGAGGGCTCAGCCTACCTCATTTGATCTGAAAATACACTACATTATCATTTAGAAACAACATGGCACAAAGATATACAGCACCAAAACGAAAATATTAACAAAATAACAAAGATGATAATGGAAATAGAAGGAAAATTATAAATTAAAAATAATAAAATATCCTATTTACTCCTTAACTACTTTATCACAATGAAATATATTCAATCTTAGATATATTGAAGCACTCAGAAACTTAGCTGTTATGTAAGTTTCGAAGAAGATATCACTACAAAGTGATAAAAGTATGATTTAGGTTCATTAAGTGTCTCTCTTTGGAATGGGATATATAGGAGAAACACTGAATGCAGCCAAAAGTCACCTTAGCTATGTCATATTTGACTGCACTTTTTCATCTACACTATCAACAATATTGCATTTGAACTGGACACCTTGGCGAGGTAGGAGGATTTCAGGTTTGAGGCCAGAAGTAGCCTGCACAACTTAATTAAAAAAACAAAATAAAAGTTCTAAATATTTTTGAATAAAATTTTAAAAAGGGCCAAGAGTGCAACTCAGTGGTGGGCACTTGTATAGCATGCCTGAATACATGGATTCAACTCTGTGAACTGCAAAACAAACAAACAAATATAGTGCATTTGGCTTGGTCTCCACAGCCACAAAACATAATTGTGATACACTGATGAAACAACAGTTGAGACATAAATAATGCAGCAATTGAAAAGTGGTATGGTTTCAAATTCAAAGCTTTCCTGAAGTTCAGGTTGATGCAAAATAGAAGTTGAAATGGAAAGAAGTTCATGGAAGGTTGAAAGATAACATAAATGTAACAACTTCCAGGAAAAAAAAAAAAGAATTCCTGTTTTAAGTTCCCTTTATTTATCTACATCAATTCAAAATCATCATCTTTGCAAATTGAAGGGAGGATTTAATATTAAGGAACAGTTAGATAAATTAGATATATTCATGTGATGGAATATGATACAACCATTCAAAATGCTGCTGTAGAAACTATTGAAGGACTGTAAAGTTGTTCACAACGTAATGTTAAAAGAACGTAGAGGAGAAGTTTGTACGAAATGAAGAGGTTAATGAGAACGAAGAGGAAACAAGGAGAGCAGAAAAGAAGAAAAACGAGGAGACGAAGGTGGTGAAGAAGATAAGGAGAAAAGAGACAGGAGAAGAGAAGAGGGCATGTGGGGAGGAAGACTTGCTTTTGGCTGAGTAAGTTGAGTTTTAAGCATAAATATTTCTGTCTAAAGATTTGAGTCTCAGCTTTGCACAGATCTAAATTTATGAATGAGCTTCACTATTCCTCAGAGGAAGGAGGTAAGAACATGTAAGCCTGGGTGTCCAACCTTGCATACCCCTGGGCCACATCAGGTAAAAAGGAATTGCCTGGGGCTGCACATAAATTATATAATATAGTCGATGCATATACATAATAAGATTTCTTTTTATTTTTTAATGTTTTATTATAAAGTTTAGAGAAATAAGAACGATATAAAACTATTGAAATACTTGACTTGGTAAAACTAACCTATCAACACCGAGAAGCATACCACCCTGACATCCCATCCCATCTGATCTCAGAGGCTAAGCAGGGTCAGGATTGGTTAGTCCTTTAGTGGGAGAAAACTTGGGAATATTGGGTGCTGTAGGGTTGGAAGAAGGACCAGGTAGCCCACTCCTGAAACAATCAGCCATTGAAAATCCTATGAATTACAGGAAAGTACTGACAATAGTGCTGTGTACAGCACAGTGTCAGGGAGTGTTTTGTTCTATTGAACATTGTGTCGGTATGAGTCAGACTCAACTGGATGGCACCTGACAACAACAATCTATCAATGTCTGATTCGAAGGAAGTGCTTGCAATTCCTAGTAAGTTCTCAAGTAAATCTTATGATCATCACAGTGTCTAGAACTGTGTCCAATTACATTTTCAAAAATATTATCAGGAATTGGAGCATTTTACTTGCCAAGTTGCCAGAAACTCATGTAATCTCTGATACACAGTTAAATGGCTTCGAACACCTTCAAATCACTTCAAATCCAACATGTTTATACTCCACTGACGAAGCAGTGGGTGATGTACTATTCCTGACTCACATTACCAACTGTGACATATTTACATTTAGTTGAAGTTTAAAATTTGATTCTGCATTCCCGTATGCTATAAGGAAGCATTAGATGTCATTCTGTAAACATTCTCAGTACTCCTTCAGAACTTCAAAACTGGAACTATGCATGGGGTCTGGAGGAAAATAAATACTTAAAAACACTTAATGCTAAAAGATTTTGTGGGACCACATTACTAGCTGTCCTGAGCTGCATGTGGCCCAGTGGCTGCTGGGTGGACATGCCTAATATAAGCAATATAATGTTTCTTATAAAGCAAATGCGTTTATTTAAAAATAGAAGACTAAGAAGCTGCACAGAGCTCAGAGATATCATGTGTATGTATCTTTGCACTAAAATCAGATAAAAATAACTACTTTTTTTAGTAAATTTAGAAGTTAGGCAGTCTTAATCAGGGCAGAGAGAAGAATATCAGCACATGAAAACCTGTATATAGATTTTTAAAATTTATTTTAATTTAGACTATTACTGCAAAAGGAATAATTGTATGTTCTGTATATTGTTCTAGACAGTTGTCCCAGTTCATACACACCACAAAACAAACCACACATGCAGCTATTTGTTCCTTGGGAAGTTTTTTCACAGATAAACACTAAGGATCTATTTGCATGCTGTCCCACATCATTAAGAAATCATATTTTGAACTATAAATTGGAGTGAGAAATTTTATTCAAGTTGTCATATTAATCCTTCCTAATTAACCATTGCCTGCAGCTGTAGCCCTGTGGCATCCGATCCCGTCAGATCTCAGAAGCTAAGCAGGGTTGGGCCTGGTTAGTACCTGGATGGGAGACCGCCTGGGAACACCAGAAGCTGTAGACTTGGGAGAAGGACCTGGCAACCCCCTCCCAAAAATCAATCTGCAATTGAAAACCCTATGAACAGCAGAGAAGCACTGACAATAGTGTTTCCCCTGTTGTACAGAGGGTCGCTATGAGTCGGATACCGACTTGACGGCACCTAACAACAACAACAACAATTAACCATTGTTATTAGAATGGGAGTCATGAGAATTACAAGCCCAGGCCAGGGGACTGCACCAAGGTTCCCAGCAGGAGGCAACTCAGATTTTAAACTACAGAAGTGCACTGGCTATCTGGATACTCAAACACATGATGAAGCAAGCAGTAAGAACTCCATGAAGCACACGAGAAATGTTACTAGTGGTTTTCTATTGTGATTCTTATTAGGTGTCATCGAATCAGGTCTGAGTCATAGTGACCCAAGGGTTTTCAATGGCTGATTCTTTAGGGATTGCTTCAGCAGTGGATTGCCATGTCCTTTTCACATTTTTGCAGTGTTGGGGATCAAATTCAGGTCCTCAGACAGGGCATAGCAGAGATCTACCAACTGAGCTAAAACCCCAGCCCCATTATAATTATTTTTTTAAATGTGGATAACAAATTGGTTAATGCATTGATAAATTATAATTGTATCATTATTATAATCAGAGGGTATGCCAATAAGAATATTGATTATATGTAGGAATATGTGCTAGCAGTATACATATACACACACACACACACACACACACACACATATGGGGCTGGGATTTAACTCAGTGGGTAGAGCACTGCACTGCAGTCTCTGGGGCCCCGAGTTCAATTCCCAGCACCGCAAAAATGGGAGAAGGGCCTGGCAATCCACTCCCAAGGCAATCCCGAAGCACTCAGCCATTGAAAACCCTATGAGGGTCACTATGAGTCGGATACCGACTCGATGGCACCTAACAACAACAACATACACACACATATATACACACACATAGGTATATGTACATGCATATATATAAATGTATATATTTACTAATATTTATAATAATCTTTTCACATAGATATTATTCTCTCCAGTTCCTAGTTATAGGGCTTATAGCAATTCTCTAACAAACTGTTTTCATAAGCTGAACCAAAACCTCAAGTGTTGTTGCTATTCTAGGTTTCCAATAGAAAACCAATTTCATGGTGTAATTCCAACTTTATTATATAGCTGTGCCTTTTATTACCTAGAAATTTTTAGCTACAAGTTAATAGGAGCATGATTAAGTAAAGATTTAATTTAAAGAAAATTGGCAAATATGCAAACAGCTGCATGCATATGTGCTTACAACATTTTCCAAGATATCTCAAACTTACGTTATTGGTTGGAATACATCCTGAATGCTGTACAGCCAAATGCCTGCTTTTACTGTTTCCTGAGCCAGGAAGGACTCTATGGGTTTTTAAATTGATTGAAATTAAGATTACAGCTTCGTGATACATGGAAAAAAGATTGAAGTTGTCCAAGGGTTTGCTTTACTTGGTTCTACAATCAACACTCATTGAAGCAGCAGTCAGGAAATCAAAAGACGGATTGAACTGGGAAAAACTGTTGCAAAAGACCTCTTTAAAGTACTGAAAAGTAAAGATGTCATATTGAAGACAAAGGTGTGCCTGATTCATGCCATGGTATTTTCAGTAGCATCATACTGTTGTAAAAGTTGGATATATTATAAGGGAGGCAGGAGAATTGATGCTCTGAATTATGGTACTGGAGACGAATATTAAATATAGCATAGACTGCCAAAGGAACCAACAGATCTGTCCCAGAAGTGCAACCAGAGTGCTTCTTGGAAGCAAGGATGGCTAGATTGCATCTGAGGCACTTTTGACATATTGTCAGGAGAGAACAATCCCTGGAGAAGGACATCATGTTTTGGAGAGCAGCAGGTCAACAAGGGAGAGAGAGAGAGGGAGAGGGAGAGGGAGGGAGAGGGAGGGAGGGAGAGAGGGAGAGAGAGAGAGAGAGAGAGAGAGAGAGAGAGAGAGAGAGAGAAAGAGGGAAGGAAGGAAGGAAGGAAGGTAGGTAGGTAGGTAGGGGAGAAAGAAAGAAAAAAGAAAAGAAAAGAAAGAAAGGAGGGAGGGAGGAAGAGAGAGAGAGAGAGAAAGGAAGGAAGAGAGAAAGAAAGACCTTCAACTAGTTGGATTGACACAGTGTTTGTAACAATGGGCTTAACCATCAAAAAAAATCGTGTGCCTGGCACAGAATCAGGGAGTGTTTTGTTCTGTTGTACACAGGGTCACTATGAGTCAGACCTGACTTGATGGCACCTAACAACCACAATACAAATGAATATTTTCTGAATGGAAAAGACATAAGTAAATCAGGAAAATAAAAGAAGAGGAAAAGAAGGCAAATATTTAGGGGAATCACATTTTTGGACTAGTTTGGCCATCATGGCATATAGAAAAAGAACAGCAACAAAATATAGGTGAAATGAGAAGGAATTCGCTTACACATGTATTTACTTTCTTACCACCATTTACTTCATTTGACATTAGCCAGACAGAAAAGTGTAGGTTTCACTTAGAAGTTGTTTACAGGAGGATGCAGAGAAATTCACTTCTGGGAAGAACATTTAGTAAAAATTAGATGCCTTAGAAAGATGAGTTGGCTAGACATGAGGTAGAAATTTGAAATAGAAATCTGTAACATGGAAGAGGTTTTGGATGAACTGACTGTGTAACCAATCATCTGGTTGAACTGCCTAGATAGAAATCATGAGTAGACAAGGAGAAGCCCTTCAAATGCTAATCTTGAACAGCAGTTGTGTCCCTTGGTATTAAACAGTAGGAAGAATTGGCAGTAGACAGACAGGAGCAGCAGCAGTGAGCGGCACCTTTACGTGTCATTGCTTTTATACAGGCCAAGAAGATGAACTTCCTCAGCCCTTCAAGAGTTACAGCTCTTCTGTAGGCCCAGGGGGTGGGACTCCTAAGCCTATGTAGGCCGAGGAGGTTGGGATCCCAAAGCCCTCAACAGCAGCTAATGTTGCAGCTTCCAGGAAGGGCGAGATATTGGGATTCCTCAGCCCTAAACAGCAGCTGGTGTTGCAGCTCCAAGACATGACTAGTTATCAGGATTTCTTAGCTCTAGACAATAATCAGTTTAACAGCTTCCAGGCCTGGAGTCTGAGACCCTTTGTGCTAAAGACTTAGCAACTCTTTGGAACTCATCCAGTGACCAGGGCCTGCAGCTTCTCTTTTCTGGCTGTGTATAGCCTTTTCTTTCTCTTCTGCCACCCCTTCTTCCTGTTCTGGCCACTCTCCTGAACTGTTTGGCTACCTCTCATTTCTCTGAAGACTGTCCCTGTTGCTGCTGTTCAGAAGCCAGTGATCATAGCCCTTCAATGCTTCTGCAGCCCAGCATTCAGGCCACTCTGTCACCTCTGCCACTGCTGCGTCACTGTCTTTGCCATCCTTTGCTACTACAGTCACTGTCATTCTGGTGTCTCTTTTGCATCTTTCTTTATGTTACCAGATCAGCCTATACTACTAAAAGTAGGTAAAGACCAATCAAGAGAAGTCTGTTATTGGGACTAATGTTGCAACATGAGGGGACAGCACAGAGAGCTCAGCTCAGATGAGCTGAGCTGCATGTTTATATACCCAGAGATGAAGAGTTACCACCAATCACAGAAGTAGAAGTTTGTATTTGCACCAATCACAGCAGTCCCTTTTTTACCAATCACAGCATTCCCTTTTATGCCAATCACAGTGATCCCTTTTAACCAATCACAGCATTCTGTTTAGCACTAATCACAGAAATGAAGCCTTGTGTCTGCACCAATTACAGTGGTCCCTTTTTGGGCCACCAAGGGGCATGTTCACTCTCCAGCCTGGGTTGTGGGATCATCTAAAGTTCACTGAGGTGTGTGACAATAAAAGAGAAGAACAAATGCAGTGCAAAATGAACAATATTTGAAATAGCCATAGATAGGGCTGCACATTGACAAACTGGAATCATACCAAAGAGTTGAAGTTCTGTAGCTTCCTTCAAATGTCCATGGAGTGTTTACAACAGCAGGCCCCAAGAACAGGTAGGTCCCCCTGATCTATCTCAAAGTTACTCTGAAAAGATAAATATAGAACTTATATTATTGAACTGTTGCTTATATTCAATAAATACAAATATATCTTATTTTAAACAGTCATATTTTTAAGTGATTGCTTATACTATAGAAGCTATGGAGTTCAAGAAAAAACCTAAACTAAGGTTTTCAGCTAGTTAATAAGAATGGTTTTATAGTTTACTAAAATATTTTAACAACTGTTAATTTTTTAGAAATATTCAAGCATAAAGTAATAAAACAGCTTACTTTTAAATTCTCTCTATATGTGTGTAGAGCTTTCACTTTTAGCAAGAATTGTAAGACACAATGAGACCTGAAATTTAAGATTTAAAATATGCCAAATATAAATAAATAGAGAACACAAGCTCATATTTCCTAAACATTTGAAAAGCCAATGTGTTGTTTCTATATCTTAAAACACAAAGGCTAATTTAATTCCTACATTTTATTGTATGAAAATGTACTAAGAGTTCATTTTGTATTGTAATTTTAAAATAAATTTTAAAATGAAGAGCATAGCTTTACATTTAAAATAGAATTACCTTTCTTTTAAAAAATCTGAAAATTAAAACTGCTCCATATCTTCCTTTACCAAAATCATTCTAAGTCCTAAAAATGGATTAAAGAAATAAAAAACAATTTTATTGATCTGTTCACACAAGCACACATTTTAGTCTAATAGATCAGATTTTTGAATAATTAATGGAATTGGCATTAATTGATATTTCCCAAAACCTTATTTGATACATTTGCAAGATACTACTCTTTCCGGGTTTGAAGATTTGGATAAGACAGCTGAGTTAAACACATATGGGTCTGGTTTCTTTACCTTTCCTTAATGGAGATCTTACTATCAAGATACAGGAATGCCCCACTGTGATAAGTTGGATCATTGGGAGATAGATAGATAGATAGATAGATAGATAGATAGATAGATAGATATCACATTTCACTTTGTCTTCTGCTTTGGAGATTTGCAGTACTATAGAACAGTCTAGGTGTGTGTCTTTGCCCACATGATGTTGGATTTGGTCATGCAAGTTGCCTTAGTTAATGGAATGCAATGTGTACAAAAAATCTTTATTCTTGAATGCAGGTATATTGAACTGTCTTGCACTCATACAAACTGCCATTAAAACAGAGTGCTCCAAGTAGTCAGTGGTCCTCAGAGGATGAGAAAACCTGCAGACCAGCCTTGAATTGAACTGACATATTGAAGGCTCTAGTCCAAGTTCTGGATCTCAGCTTAGTGAGCTGAGTTGCAAATGACCTGCAGTTACTCCAGAAAGGGATATATGTCCGCTTTTTTTATGCCACTGTGTCTTTTTGTGGCAATATTTCAGCAATAGCTGATTAAAATAGTCATACCAGATCATTTTCAGTTTTAGGTAAATTAATTTATGAGTGTTTTTTCTTTCAGAAAATGATGAGAAATCCTATCCTTTATTATAAATCCATTTCTAATTAGTTCTCAAACAAAATTTTCCTGTACATTTTGTTTATCTTCACTTCTTTGTTTGCTTTCTGTAGGAAATCAATAATTGATAGTCAAAGGCTTAAGGAAGAAGTCACTTAAAAGTTTCTTCCAAAATATTTGGAGATAGATATGTAGGTTCTCTGGGACATTTCCATAAAAAATCTTGATCAGCTCAAATGTTCTGCTTCCTCAAAGAACATCGATTTGATAAAGGGTGTATGTACATGTGTTTGGGGAATGACACATGTATTAACTGCTTAAGAACATGGTTTCTAAAATCATTCTATATTGGATTTAAATTGCTGCTTTGTCTTTATTAATATGTAGCACTGCATCAGTTATTTATCCTCTATCAGTCTTACTCTCTTCATTATTAAAATGGATATAGCAAGTAATTTACCTAATTCCTATGATCCATGAAAGATTAGGTAAAACTAATAAATCATATAATGCACATCTGTTTCAAAAGAAATATCTATTATATATAAAACATTCTGTTTAATAAAGGTATTGCTCTGGGGAAATTATTATTAATGTAACAGAATTTTAAATATGCCACTGACTATGACAGAATAGTTTTCATGGACTAGTCTACCATCACTGTCAAACATAGAACTAAACCATATATATTAAGTGCCTCTTTTCAAGCATTGGACAATGTGTAGCATAACAATATGATCATGAAGGGAAGATGGACTCATGATCCCTGTGGCTCTCTGCATGGGTTAGCTTCCTAAACAGCAGTACAGAAAGTTGGCAGCCAAACAGAGAATGGCAACTCCATGAGGAGAAAATGCAGAGATAAGAGACTGTGACAGCTGAAGTTGCTGTAATTTGTGAAGCAAAAGAGGAAGGAGCCATAGGGAGTTTCAAAAGTCCTTTTGAGGACTCTTCATGAGTCCTTGGCTGAGGGCTGGGTTGTATATATTTTTAGTGTGATGGCTTCTGTCTTAGCATCATGCTGCTGTGGGGTCAAGGATTAAAAAAAAGGCGGGGAAACATGGATAACAGAGGTCTGCTGAAGGATATTGGGAATCCACTTCACAATGGCTAAGAGATGTTGACATTGTATTAACACCTCTGGCACAAAGCTGACACACTGGGAGAGTTTCACTTAGGCATAAAGGCTATACCTAGACTAAGTTCTACTCTCGCCCCACCTCAGCAAAGCCTAAAGAAATCTTTAATGAAATATTTAAAGGAGAGATATTTTGCAAGACTCATTGCTCAAGTTAGATGGCCTGGGAAATGCATTGGTATCTCTGCGGATCAGCAATGACAAAGCATAAAACCCAGCCTATACAAGTTCAAGGTGATCAGCCAGTGACTCTATTGCCCATTAAGAGAATGAGAATACAATTCAGAAGCCTGCAATGTGAAATCCACAATATGCAGGGTGCAATAAGAAAAAATACTAGAAATAAAAAGATATTAGTAAATATGGCCCATGGTGAAAAAAAATTAGAAATAGATTCCATTTATAGCACAAGTGTTGAATTTAGCAATCTATTACCAATATATTGAAAGAATTTCAGAAAGATATGATTTTAAAGAATAAACAGAGATGGAGCCTCAGTAAAGATATAGAAAGGTTAACAAGGAACCAAATGGAAAGTTAGAATTGAAAAGTACTAATAATTTTTAAAGTGTGCATAAACTTGGCAGCAAAAGAGAGTCAGCAATTCCAAATAGTAATAGAGATTTTATAATCTGAAGTACAAAAAGAAAAAAAACCTCGAAGGTAAATAAACTAAGCATTTAGGTTCTGTGGGAAAATATTAAAAAGACTGGTATATATTTCTTTTGATTCAAGAGGGAGAAGGTGAGGATGGGAAATGAAAAATATTTGAAGAAAGGATGTTTATAAAATCCTCAGCTTTTAAAAATGAAATATCTGCTGGGCACGAAAGCACACACCTATCATCCCAGCAACTCTGGAGGCTGAGGCAGAAGGATCACAAATTCAAAGCCTGAAGCAGCCTGCATAACTTAGTGAGACCTGGATTCAAAATAAAATATATATATAAAAAAATTGGCTAGGTGTACAGCCCAGTGGTAGAGCACTGGTAATTACATTTGTCAAAACTCATCAGTCTATACACTTAAAGTGGGTTCATTTAGTTAATCATAAGCTATACTTTAATAAACTTTATTTTAAAATAAGTAACACAGTTTTAACAAAGAAAGATACAGATCACCAGATTCCATCTTTTAATGGAACAAGTTCCAAAAAAAGTTTACAAATCACTTGGAACTCTGAAAAATCATATCAAACTTTGAGTCAGTTTCTAAGCTATCGCAGTTGACTTCCAGAAACCTACAGATGCTAATTTTCATTGATCATAGTCAGACATAACCAGGTATCACCCAGTCCTATGCCAAGATCCAGGCAAAGCAAGAGTCCCCGAGTCAACCCACTTTCAGCTTCTTTCCCACATTGTACTTCCTGCCCTATGGCTGTGTGACCCCTCATTTTCTGCAGCCTGCAGTCCCCTCTGAACCATTGTACCAGTCAAACTTTGGAGCATCTGGGACTTTGCCCCTAGAGGTCAGGCAGAGAAAAATATGACTGCAACCTCTCAGGCTGATTGTATTCTGTCTACAACAGCTATGGGAAACTGAAAGCCAATGAATATAAGGAGAATACTAAGAACTGACACTCAGAACTCCAGCTCAAAATCCACGATCTAGACGTGCTTCCTGAATTCATGGAGTACACTGAGCCCCTTCATGCAGCACATGCTATGACTGAGATTGTGGTATATTTATGGAAAATGTGACCGCAGATTTAGGACTTCAAAATAGTGTAATGCTTAAAACAATATACTACAGGAAGGAGAAAGAAGAGGGAAGTCCTTCACCTGTTCCTTAAGATGTTAAAATGTCAGAATCATAGGCTGTCTTCTACACTCAGGTACGACATAAAATCTCTTTCTTAGACAGACAGATGAGAATTCAGAAACCTCAGAAGAAGAGAAAGGTGAAACCTATGCTCAGAAGTGGATTTCTTTCCTTTGTTTTTTTCTTTCTTTTCTTTTCTTTTCTTTCTTTCTTTTTTTTTTTTTTTTCCAGTAATGGGAGCTTGAACACAGGGCCTCATGGATACTTGAAAAGCATTGTACCACCAAGCAACACCTCTCTCCATTTTTATTTTGAGATAGGGCTGTCTAAATTGGGCAGGCTGCCTCTGTCCTCAAACTTTTGATCCTCCTCCCTCAGTTTCCCGAGTCACTGAGATTACAGGCATGAGCCACCATGCAAGGCCCAAAAGTGGATTTCTAAATGACTCCTGAGAGTATATGCCAGTGATATACATTTATCCTACAAAACAATAAGAATTATTTTTGAGGGGTTGAGATTTTTCGTCTTTAACTAATTCCCTATAGTATTGCCTTATTACGGAGAGGCTCATAACCTACCTACCATGAGGTTCTTATGAAATTATTGATTTATTAACTTTTCTTCCTAAATCAGGCAACTCTCTAAAGTTTATAAGGATGTCAGACTTTCATCTCTCTCCTGTAGCTTATCACTGAAATGCTTTTGATACTGTTTGGAGCAGAGACTGTCAACTGAGAAACTCATGATTCTTTGGCATCAACACTAGGATAGATGCATGAATACAAGTTAACTTTAATGTGTATCCCAAGGACACTTCATTAACAATTGAGTGCTGAATCAAGGATGATCCAGAAGTGACCAAGCAACAATGCAAATATCATGCAAATCCTTACCATGGGGTTTTATAAAAAGCACAGGAGATGTCAGAAGTAATTTTTCGCTAGTGAAATGAACAATTTGTAGCACAGCATTCAGGGAAAAGAAGACTTTACAGCCACGTGGCATCCCAAGAGCCTGACCTACAGTGTCATCCAGAATGGCCTTGGTCTTGTGTTCCCAGAGGACTCTGTCACATCACCCAGCATCTGTAGGGGGCTGCTCCTGCTGAAAAAGACCTTCTTCATGTCAACATGTCTGAATGGAAACCTTGATGTCAGAGAATAATGTTCAGAACAGATTGTATCACTGCTTCCATGCTTGCTTGCAAATACATATGTGTGTGTCAGAATTTTATATACAATTCTATTATAACAAAAAGATGCACTAGCAGTGCAAAGGAATTTACACTTACATTTATTCATAAGATTAGATATATAGAGATATTCATATATTTGAATATTGTTGTTAGGTGCCATCGAGCAACCCTAATAGGGTTTTGAATGGCTGATTGTTTCAGGATTGCCATGAGAATGGATTTCTACTTCCTTCTCCCATTTTTATGGTGCTGGGGATCAAACCCAGATCCTCAGGTAGTGCAGAGCAGCACTCTACCAACTGAACTAAACCCCAGTCATTTGAATACTACATATATATATTCTCCTTTCCCGCTGTAAATGACATAACTAAACAAACAAAAAACTAACTACTGCTAACAGCCAAATTATTTATGTTAGTTTGAAAAATGGGAATGTGGCCTTTAGTCATTTGCTTAAAAGGACTATACTTCTAGTTTCTTTTGCCCCACTTACAAGATAATTGTTGTTATTGTTATTTGCTGTCAAGTTGGTGTCTAACTCATAGCAACCCTATGTCCAACAGGCAAAGCAGTATTGTCAGTGCTTCTCTGCTATTCATAAGGTTTTCAATGACTAATTATTTTAGAAGTGGGCTTCCAGGTCCTTCTCCCAAGCCTCCAGCACCCATTATTCCCAGGCAGTCTCCCATCCAAGGACTAACCAGGCCCAACCCTGCTTAGCTTCCAAGATCTGAATGGGATCGGATGCCACAGTGATATGGCTGCAGGCTCACAAAATAATAGATATAATACAATTCCTCATACAGCTAAGAACAAGACAAATGTAAGGTAAGAGAGGCTGAACACCTCATGGGGAAGGAAGTGCTATTTTCATTTTTCAGATGAGGAAAGTGACCAGCAGAAGCTCCAGTTGGCATCCTCCATGTATTTGAGGTACTGGAATAGAAACTACAGGGATGGAATAATATATTTGTGAGTAATTTCATCAAAGCTGGTTGAAAACAGTAAAGGGCATCCACCCTAAGGAGGAAGCAGAATTCAGTGTTTTGGACATTTCCACATGCACATCATTTACAATACAGTTCTGGTTAAGTTGGGAGAAAACCTATGCTTCATTTCTCCCAATCTCTTTTGTGAGAGGGTCTCACATACATTTCAACATACGAGGCAACTATGTGGTAAGAATAATTTCCCTAGGCAGGTGTATACATATTTTTACTTACTGAAATCATGAGCAATAAAAAGAGTTGAGTGTAGCTGGGAGAGATAACCCTGGTGGACATGAGAAGAAGCTGTGTATATTTTGCAGAGTGGAAAAACTGTTAGTGGCTCAATGATTTTTGAAAACGATTTGCAAAACTGCTGTAGGGGACAGATAAGTAAATGTTGATTGATTCATTGAAGGATGCTGGCTGCAGCTGAAGTAAATGACTGGAAAGGTGCACACCAGAGTTCTGTTTCTTGTTCCACACCTAATTTGCTGCTCCTAAGGCAGGCTATTTCAACTCAGCATGCCTCAGATTCCTCCTTATATAGATTTCACCTCATTTGTTAGTGAGGCTCAAGCTGGCTAAAGTACAACCTACATAAGAACAAGCTGATATTGGCAAGTGGGTGGAAAAAGAATTGATAAAGAGGTCAAGTGAACAATGGCAATAAAGGCTGGATGTGTTTAGCTAACATGGTATGAGTTACAGATTTATAGCCATCAGTGTTCTCTGCAATCCACAGCCACATGGGCAGGCATAAAGTCTGTCTCTGTGAGGACAGTTTCCTCTAGGATCAAGGTCTTACCCTGGTGATCCATGAATAAACTTTTTAACAGCAAGCACCCCATTTGTATTTTATTATGAGATGACCACAAAGGTCGAACTTTAATATCCAAGTCAGTAGAATGAAACTTATTCTTACTAAGACACCACATCCTTAATATGGTATGATCTAGATTTTTAGTTTATTCAAGTCTTATTTACTTACTTAAATAAGTTCTTAAGTTGTCCAAGAAAGACATCAGTTCAAACAATATGAATAACCTGGACAATATGATTTGATAGACTCAATTTGACATGAAAACAGTAGTGAAAAATTATGTTTAAAAGTACATTTCTGGAACATTAATCTGAAGAATGAAATATTGACACCTGACACTACAGTTGAACCTTGATGACTTTATGCTAAGCTTGTTGGAAAAGGAAAATACTGGATGGTTCCAATTAAATGAGGTATCTAGAATAGTCAAAGTGACAAAGGCAGAATTTGAATGGTGGTTGCCAGGGTCTGTGGGGAGAAAATAATGGGGAGTTAGTATGTAATGGGTACAGAACTTCTATCTGGAATAATGAAAATGTTCTAGAGATGGACATCGTTGATTGTTGCACACTATGAATGTACTTAGTGTCTCTGAACTTGACACTTAAAATGACTGAAGTGATAAATTTTATATTATGTATATTAGTAATTGTTAGGTGCCGTTGAGTCGGTATCCAACTCATAGTGACCCTCATAGGGTTTTCAATGGCTGACTGTTTCCGGATTGCCTTGGGAGTGGATTGCCAGGTCCTTCTCCCATTTTTGCAGTGCTGAGAATTGAACTCGGGACCTGAGAGACTGCAGCGCAGCGCTCTACCAACTGAGCTAAATCCCAGCTCATATTATGTATATAGTACCACAATAATCCTCAGGAATCAACTACATTTAATATTGGATCTCTTCCCAGGCTGTGAGTTATGCCTCAATGTTGATACCCTCTGTGATTACAGTGGTGCTCTTCCAATCCAATCAAGCTGATTCTGGCCACATCACTGTGGCCTTAAAACTAACCTGGGCCATGTTCTCAGCTTCCTGTTTGCAGTCTGATATTAGTACACATTTCATAGCGAAAACCACTCAACAATGGCCTTACAATCAAGATATCTGATAATCCACTCATGCTGCCAATGATTTGCCATTATTTGGTACCATCAAGTACTGGAACAGCTTGTTGAAAATGATTCAAAAATTTTTTTCTGACTCTTATATTCCTTACCTCCTTATGGTCCATACTCTTAACAAGGCAGTTTAGCTACTGAATGCAAATGTCCCCCAAATAGTATAATTTCCTATGGGCCACCTCTAGACAATAATTAGGATGAAAAGGATATAAAACCTCATTTTGAATATCTGGAATTCCATTCTGTTCTTTCTTGGCATGATGGATCTTTCTCTCTCTTACAGCCACCCTGGGCCAGCCTGAATGGTAAAATTTGGGGTGGGAGGTTGACCTATACGGAGGCACAGAAATTCAAACTTAGTTCTGGTCTGGCCATTTGGATTCTCTGGATGGGATGGCATGTGCTATGGACTGACTTGTGTCTCCTCTAAAATTTATATTAGATTTTATTGATGCCCTGACCCACAATGTGATGGTTTTGGAGATGGGGCATTGAGGGCCATTAGATTTAGATGAGGACATGAGGATAAGAACCAAATGATGAGATTAGTACCCTTATAAAAAGAGACACCACAGAACTTACTTTAATTCTCCATAATGTGAAGAAGCAGCAAGAAGACAGCCATCCACACACCAGGAAATGGAATCTCACCCAGAAATTGACCATGCTCCTACCTGGATCTCAGACTTCCAGCCTCTAGAACTGTGAGAAAATGGAAATCTGTTATTTAATCCATCTACTCTGCAGTATTTTATTATAACAACCCAAGCAGACGAAGACATTCCTAAATCATAGGATAATGATTATCTGTTTGATGCATGCTTGCCAATCCCCCTCCAGTTGCCAGGATGAAACAAAGGAAAGAAAATAATGAGCACTATAAGTTTTACTAACATAAAAAACCTCTTGTCCTCCTTGCACCTGACTCTTCCTGAGAAAAGTTCTGGATATGAGCAGGAAATGCTCACATTGAGGATGAAGTTATAGCTTCTCGGATGGGACACACTGATTTGATAACAGTGAAAAGAGCAACCACCCTGGCGACTGGAAATGGAATAGTTTAGGTCCTGGGAGAAATAATGAAGGATAATAATGATCTTCATCCTTCTTCAGTGGGGCTCTTCCAAGCCACTGTGAGCAACTTAAATTGGACTGACTGCTGGTAGCCATCCCCATCCTGGGAGCTCTTGCTGCAATTTGCTTCCCACTCAGCTTCATGAGAAGTCCATTAGGTGGCAGGAAAGAGCTCTAGCTCCTACATCTCCCCAAAACATGTGGACAACTGTGGGTGTTTTTCCCTACCCCCATTCCCACAGCTGTCTCTCAGTCATTCTGTGGGACACAGGAATGCTACCTGGCTGGTGGCAGGAGCAAATAAGACTGGACAGACGCTCTTGGATCATCTCTAAAACAGAGGACCAGATTTGACCCTTACGACTGGGCTAGGAGGCCACATGGATGGTATTGTGAACTTGTTCTCTAACTAATGTAGGTTCCAGGGGGCATCTCATCCAATATAAATAATACTTTCTTTCTTGAAGCATCATGAGGACCTCGGGACAGTGCCTGTGTGGAATCCAGACAACCATTCAGTAGCCTCCCTAAAACCTGGTGATTTTCATCTTAGGGGTTATCATAGAAAATCTTCAAGCATTGATGGAAACTACAGGTACCCCTCAGATGACTCTGGAGGCTTCTCAAACATGAGGATGCCCTAGGTAATTTGGAGAAGATTCCCAGGAAGACTTTCTCTTTATATGTATCATGACAGCCATCATCCCAACAGGTGAAGTCATTTGATCAGAATAGGTGCAAAGAAACTTCCTGTCTTCAGGTAAAATGATCACTGACATCACAAAAGCCCAAGAAGACATAAAAGTCAGCTCAACTTGCTGGACAAGGGTCTTACATATGACATAACTGCCCTAGACATCTTTGTGGGCCAAGGCAGAGTCTGCAATCACCAGCACATTCTGCTCTTCTACAATTAATATCCCAGAGCATGTATAAAAGTCTATACAGCATTCTAAGTAGGGAGATGTCTGGCATTTTATGGTATAAGCGGATGGCAGATGCCAGGATTGCCAACATTTTCTGTGAAAAGTCAACCAACAATGATTTTAGGCTTTGTGGGCAACAATCTGGCACTGTAGTGCAAGAGCAGTCATAGAAAATCCATACATAAAGGAATGGCATGGGGAATATTGTGTCAAACCCTGGCTTATGGAGTTTGCCCAGTTAATTGAATCCAAGACTTGGAAACAGGTGTGGGTGGGGTTCATGATTTAGTTCACCATTGTGAGTTGGCCTTGTCCTGATGCTTGGAGTCCTACTGTGAACAGCCTAAATTAGATGATGTCAGAGGGAAACTGAAGAGATGGGTCCCACCTCTGTTAATCAGTGGCCAAAGAGTGTACTCATGGGGAAATTTCACCATATTTTTGGAAGATAATTCTTCATGTGTCTCTCGAATTTTGGTATATTTGGAACAGAGGCATTGATTGCTTTGTGATGCTGTCTTTTCAAAGATATGGGAATAGTGAACAGCACAGAAGCCTCCTTCATGGAGACCCTTTGGATAGCATATAGCACATATATTTTCTGCCCATGATAAAGAAAAAAGCCCTGGATTCTATAAGGTTAGATCTCCTCTTCTGCAACACCCTCTCTGCACACACATACACCATACCACCATCCAGGCCTAATCACATCCTCCTGTGTGACTTAGGAGACAAGTGACAGTAATTCAGCGCATGTGCTGCTCAAGCTGACTACTGCATCATGAGAAATAACGTCCTCTGTCTGTAGCCCCAGAATCTCTTATCTTCTAGCACCCATGAAATTGTGGCAGCCAAACATGCTGGTTATACAAGCAGCGTAAAATCTTGACAGTCCCAATAGAGAGCTACCCTGTGTCTAGATCTTCAGTACAGCCACGTTTTTGGCTGGATTTAAATGAACTTAAATCAACCATGGGGTTTGGAAACTTCAGATGAATATCTTTATAAAAATGTAAGATGATATGATGCATTTAGGTGCAGTGTATATTAGAAATCCTTCATTTTAAAAATTGCTATCTTCATGTACTCAGTGAAAAATCACTCTAATCACCCAAAAGGCACTTCAGAGAGTATTCAAAATATGGGAGTAATATTCACATCATAATAATTTCGTTTTATTGTGATGTGTGAACTAATCCAATAGTCATATAGATATTAATATTCCATGGAAGGGAGAGAGCAGTTATATATATATATATATATATATATATATATATATATATATATACATATATTCCAAATGTAGAAAATTGAGAGCAGCCCATTAACTTTAGTCACTGCAGAAATTTTCTTTCTTTTCAATAACCTCAAATGCAGTTATTCTGCCATTTGATATCATTATTTTTATTCTGAATGGGCTATTCATCTTATGAATCAATTAGTTTGATGAATTGTTAATTCTTGTAGTATTTGATTCTGTTCAAGTTTCCCAGAAGTTCACTGATTCATCTCTCTCTTTTCAATCTTTCTATTCTTTCAGCCTTCTTTCCCATTCATCATTTTCTCAATATCTTCCCAGGGACCTGCAAAGCAAGTTATTTGGTAGCATACTTTATAAGAAGAGAGTTTTGTAGAAAAGCGGATGTTTTTCTTAAGATTTGAGATTCATGACTGTTTTTAGAGTCTTTTTGCTGCTCCACTACATTGAGAAATTTAATGTCAGGTTCTTGACAAGAATAAAATAAGTTTAAACAAGAAGCAATGCCTTTGGTGAAGAACTACATGAAGTAATGGGGGGCTTCTGCCTCATTGTGCCCAGAAAATCTTGCACCAAAGCCATTCCACATAAATAAATAATCTAAGTAAAACCAGGGGTTTACTAGGCTGATACAGCAGCATAATTCTAGACTCTTTATCTATAAAATGACCCCCTTAGATGTCTCCTTTTTAGAATTTCTGGAAGTACCACTAGACTGTCTCATGCTGAGAGGCTGAATACACAAAAACAACAACAACTAGACTATATATGAAAATAAAACTTTGATCCACAAACTATGCAGCAATCTGCCCAAAACAGACAAAACTTGATTAATAACTGACTGCTTTATTAATTTTCACCCTCTTTTTCAACTTGTTGTTGTCATTAGTGCCGTCAAGTCGGGTCCAACTCATAGCAACTCTTTGTACAACAGAAGAAACACTCCCCTGTACCGTGCCTGGCCCTATATCAGTGTTTCTCTGCTATTCATCAGGTTTTCAATGGTTGGTTGCTTGGTGAGTGGTTTCCAGGTCTTTCTCCCTTTTTTGTGGTGCTGGGGATCAAACCTGGACCTCAGAGAGCATAGAGCAAGCACTCTACCAACTGAGCTAAACCCCAGCCCCAGCTCACTTTCAACTTAGAACCAAACAAAGAAAGCCAAATACGCTCTCTTTACCAATCACACAGGATACTCCAATCCTAGTTAACCTACCCACAGCTTCCCCATGCCAATGGCTTCAAATCACACCATATCTGAAGGCTCCTCTTTACCCATGTAAAGCTTTCACACTCCCTACTTACCTTTGCCTGCAGTTGTAGCACTGTGGCATCCCATCCTGTCAGATCTGGGAAGCTAAGCAGGGTCACGCCTGGTTAGTACTTTGATGAGAGACCGCCTGGGAACACCAGGTGCAGTAGGCTTGGGAGAAGGACCTGGAAAACCATTCCCAAAAATCAATCCGCCATTGAAAACCCTATGAATAGCAGAGAAGCACTGATAATAGTGTTTTGCCTGTTGTACATAGGGTCACTATGAGTCGGATACCGACTCAATGGTACCTAACAACAAAAACAACATGCCTGTGAGTCTCTGTCAAACACAAGTGGTTGTAGCTGGTTCTTTTGCTGATCCAAGTGCAGAATAAATAGTGTCTGCTTTTCTCATGTGGTTGTTTTTCATTTATGTCCATATATCATAAATGGAACAATCTATGAGTTACTAGTGGTTTCATAACAAAACCTCCTACTGAGTGAGGTCTGAATAATCACATTGCTTGACATACAGGTTATTACATATTAGTAAAAATTAGCATTTTTTCCATTAGTTTGCCTGTTTGTATCACCATGAAAAGCAACAAAAGTAAGGATAGTAAACACCATAATTGAACCAACAAAATAAATACTGACTAAGAACGTCCCACTCCTAATCCCAAAGGGTATGGTCTCCCCCAGGTATAAACTCTCCATCTACATCCAAAAATAGGCTTTTGTAGAAGGTAGGAGCCAAATTGGGATACAGTTGCATTTGGAGGTGGTATATGTATTTGTATGCAAAGAGGTGGTTGCAAAGAGGTGGTATATGTATTTGTCTTAATTAGTAGCCTTCACAACTCTACAAGTACTTATTCACAATTCTGAAATTCAAAACTCAAGGGGGACAAAAGAAAGGTTATTTTTTTCATAGCTGACTTAAACATAGCTACTGGCTTGAACTAATGCCTGCAGCTATACCACTGTGGCATCCTATCCTATCAGATCTCAGAAGCTAAATAGGGTTGGTCCTGGTTAGTCCTTGGATGGGAGACCATCCAGGAACACCAGGTGCTGTAGGCTTGGGAGAGGACCCAGCAATCCACTCCCAAAAAACAATCAGTCATTAAAAATGCTGTGGATAGCAGAGAAGTACTGACAATACGGTTTCACCTGTTGTATGTTGGACCGCTATGAGACGGATACCAACTCAATGGCACCTAACAAGTGACTTGAACTAACAGGAAGTTATTTACGGTCCCTATTCAACACTGCCTAGTATCATACCATTGGCTACAGAATTCTTAATGTGTCTGATTATATGCTATTGCCCCATATCTTGCTGGGGTCAATGTAATACATGCTACTTGTGATGCATTACCTTTCTAAAGTCCAACAAAAATTTTAAAGTCCTAATTGTGAAACACATTAGGCAAAGGGTGTTTTGGATAAAGTCTTAAACACACAGCCCACTGGATGTCCAGACTCTGGAGACATCAGCATAGCATTGCAGAGGACACTTAAGTCCCATAAAATCCAATTCCTTCCATTTTCAATAGGAAAGTTGAGACCTAAGATGGTTCACACACTACATTTTGTCCATTTTTATATGACACAACCTACAGACTTGAAAATTTATTTTTTCAGCAAGTATAGACACTAAAGGCAAAAAAGCAATAAATAGTAGATCATAACTAGTAGCCAGCCTGAAGCCATACCACCCTGGCTTCTGATCCCATCAGATCTCGGAAGCTAAGCTGCGTCAGGAATGGTTAGTACTTGGATAGGAGATCACCTGGGAACACAGGAGCTATGGGCTTGGGAGAAGGACCTGGCAACCCACTCCCAAAAAACAATCAGCCATTGACAACCCTATGAATAAGAGAGAAATACTGATACAGTGCCGGGCATGGCACAGTGCCCAAGAGTGTTTCATCCATTGTAGGTAGGGTATCTATGAATTGGACCCAACTCAACAGCACCTAACAACAACAACAACAACAACTGGTAGCCAATATTTTGAAATAACTATTTTTTGGTTTAAAAATTTTGAAATATTTTTCCAGTTCATACTATAAAAGTCAGTAGTCAGTAGTAAGTTTTCTATGTATTTAAGTTTTTATTTATTTACAAAAAATAAAACAAAAACACCTAGGCTAACCACTGTCCAAAAGAAAACATATAATATGTGAAGTTGATTAAATCTGGATGTGAAAGTAAATTGTTAGAGCATTAATTTCAACTTTTAAGTGATGTAGGATTGTTTCCAAGATGTTTTGCTAGCATTTTGTCCAGGACATTTTCTAATAAAGTAAGCATCAGAGAAGTGCTGCCTCTTAACAGATAATTTCCAATTCAAATAGGCATTGTGAATAAAAGTTCTTTTACCAAACTTTCCTATAATGTTATTAAATATATTTTACACAGTTATTCATGCATGGATCTCAAAATCAGAGAAGTTTCACTGCATCTTTTATTTAGCATAATATGGTAAAATCACCAATGTTCAACCTCAGAGGCTCTGAAAGAACATCTGATTTGACCATTTATTTTGATGAGTAAACCTAGGTCTGAACATTCAGTTCTTTGTTAAAGGTCCTTCTGCCCAAAAGTAGCAGAGGCTGAACATTAGATGATCATTTTTCTGTATTCTAATGATAGTAAAAATATAATAATAACCAATTATTTGAGTCAAGCAATGAGTGAAGTGCTTTATCTACATTTTCTCACTTAATCTTGCTTCTAAAGTACAAATCCCACTGGGTTGCCTATTGTCAAATTGAAATTTAGTTAAATCATTGCACTGATGTTGGCAATTTGATTTCCAGACACTTTCAATTTCAATTTTAAAGTAACATTTTGAAATTCCATAGAAAGCTTATTTTTTGAATCAAAGCATTTATTATAGTTTTTATCTTATATTTTCTAATTATGACACATTGAATCTTACTTTATTTTCAACCTACCATCCCCTCTTTCATTGGTTAATAGAACATATTGCCTATGGATAAAATCAGACAAATATAAATAGCTCTTTTTGGATATTTTGGTTTTCCAGAAATTCTGTTTTTCCACACCTTTACAACAAAAGCATATAACTTATTATTTTCAGCATAAATTATCATTTATGTTCTTCTAGACAATTTTTAGTGGCATCTAGGATCATCATCAAGAGGAAGTAATATGAATTACAAAACAAATGAATATTTAAGCCCATGACTATCATCAACTTTCTGTCAACTTATTAGCTAAGGGAATTATTATTGGTTCACTGTATGTTCTTTTGGAATTCAAGCTTCCATGACATTTCTTTTTTCTTTCTTTTTTTTTTTTTTTGTGGTACTGGGGGTTGAACCCAGGGCCTCACGCTTGCATGCTCTGCAAGTGCTGGACCACTGAGCTGCACCCCCAGCCCATTTTATTACTTTTTACATGACATTTCTTTTTCTATACTGTAATAATGCAGTTTAATATCAACACTTAACAATAAGCCACTGAAAGCCCTATAAAAGTCACTAGGAGACAGACCTGACTCGACGGCATCTAACTAACATTTTTTACAGAAGACTATACATTTCCATTAGCCTTCTGGCAACAGAATATAAGCTAGTTATCATTAATCATTCCTGTTAATATAACATTTGTTGAATATATAGGAGATATCTTCACAGTATAAACCAAAAATGTAAAAAATCTCTCTCCTTCTGTGGCAGAAATAGTCAGTGGCTGGACAGGCAATGTGTGGCAAAATGGCATGCTGGTTCACAGCTGGAAACTTAACAGATGAAAGGAGATCATGTTCTCCCTGAAAATGCCATTTCTTGCTATAGAAGTGAAGAGACCTCTAAGATAAACCTCTGCTGAAAAATATTGAGTCTAATGACCACATACTCCCCAAAATTTTGATTACTGAGATAGAATGGAATTTAGCTGAGAAGTAGCATGGCTGAATCAATGGACGATGGACTCTGTCTTGTGCTTAAGGCTATCTTCAAGACCCTCCTCTGCTGGTGGTTTAAGTTTAAGGTGAAGAACTTCAGTTTCCTCAGCTACTGAAAGAGCACTTGATCAGAAAGCTCTAAGGTACATATTAGTCCGGAAAATCAGATGTTATGTATAGTAGCACTATCATAACTCTAACATAATTATTACAGCTTCAATGGTTTTAGTTTTAAATGTCATTATCAATAAAATCGTTATATTTTTAGGTGCATTAAGAATTCATAAACAGGGAAAAATGTCATTTTCAGTTATTTTCTGTTAGTGCTAACTATAAAGTAGGTTGTTGCACCATCTGTTGGTAGTTCTGAGGTAGTATAATTAGGAGACAAATCTCTTTCATTTTCTAATGGTACATTTCATTTTTACTCATTGCCCTAAAAGCTTTTAAAATGTTTTCTGGCGCCCATATAAGATAAACATAAATGTTAATAGTTATCATGCTTTAAAAATAATGTAAAATTGTAAGCTTTAAGTTACACATTTTTGTCATGTGTGTTTAAAGAGATACTGCTAGGTATGCTTTTTTTTTTTTAAATAAGATGTTCCAATTGAATTTGATGATATAAATAAGTGGAACATTTGCACAATAACAGCCAGTGTTTAAAATGGAATCCCTCCTCCATCTCCGGACTCACTCCAGGAAGCTAAAAGCTGTAAAATAAAGTGGCTTCCCTGGCTACAATAATCTAACTATACTTCTTCCCATAGGCATACTAACAGAGTCTTTCCTAAAATGACACTTCATGATGTGTCATACATATGCATGACTTCATTGTGCCAAGGAGCAGGAAACAACGTGAGTAGTTTTGTGAAAGGGATAATTTGATTCAAAGTTATGATGAATAAAACTATGTTAATGAACAAAGAACAAAGAAAATGCCATCTTGTAAAAGTGAATGCACTTTTTCGTAGAATATCAAAGAAACAAATAAAGGAGTATTCCATTATTCAACATTTTCAAAGTCCCTGAAATTATGCCTCTTTCAGTGCATTTGAAGATGTTCTGTGTTTCTAGAAAGAGTGGAATATTTGTCTCATTTAGGGCAAACAAAAAGGCAATATAATTTCAATGACTTTTCCTAGCTCAATATTGAAAAAAATAACTCTATTCTTCTGTCATCTTCCACATAAAACAAGCTTCCATAAAGTGCTCTGGAAAAGTCTGGATGGTAGAGATTGCACAATTGCTACTTGAGACCACAGGAGAGGAACACACTGAAGTTGATAAGTGGAAAAGGAAGGCATGTTTAAATTCTGAAACTCAAAATCCTTGAATTGAGAAATGATGGATTCCAAATTCTACAAATGCTATATAATAATGTTCTAGTATTCAAAAACAGCCAGGCTGCTAAACACCAGAATTGCTAATAAATATGATGACCATAAAAGTATATATACAATATGCTAAACAAAAGTATTGCACACCTTTAATTTCAGTGACTCAGGAGGCCGAGGAAAGAGGATCACATGTTCAAGGCCAGAGGTAACCTGTGCAACTTGACAAGAAGCTGTCTCAAAATAGAAAATACATAAAAGTGGAGGAGGGAATTCGGGTGTGGCTCAGGGGTGGAGTGCTTGCCTAACATGAAGGAGGCCCTGTGTTCATCCCCCAGTACTGAAAAAAGAAAAAAAGAAAGTGGTTCAAATTAAATTCATATTTAGTTTAGGCCATGAAGAACTGGTGACATGTCCTTGGTTGAATTTTGCCAAAACAATTAGGGTCTTCCATTGGAATGCCAGCCTTACTGATTCAAACTCTTTCCTGAATCCAGAACAGTCTCTAAGGTGAGGTGGGATATGCTTCAAGAAATGCAAACTAATTTTTACCAATGCCTGCAAGACTTTATTAGCATAAAAAAGATCATGTAATTTGGATTGCCTACCCCATCATTTTCTTCATCCCTTTCCTCATCCTCTACTACTGTGTCCTCTACCTAGGAACAGTAGGTCAACAGCAGCAAGGCTATAGAACTAAAGCAAAGATCAGAAATCACAAACAGAAAGATTCATTAAAGGACACCTTAGTGCTCAAGATGTTTCCTTACTAAGACTACCTACCATGCCTCCCGAAACTAACAAGACACTTCTCCGCCAGGACAATCAAATGAAATCTACATTCATATTTCTCAATCCACAAGTGAGAAAAGGAGTCAGTAGATTCTGATGCTTCTTACTCGGTTGTTTTGGGGCTTTCAAAACTCTTAAGGGAAAATACTTAATTGACTTAGATATTCCAGGGGTGTAAATATTTACATTTGATGTAAAATGAATGCTTTCAAAGGAAAATCATCCTGGCCCCTGAACTCATCTTGCTTAACATTATAGGGCTGAGTAATAAAAAGAAGGAAAATGTCAGAGAGCACATAATCAAATCCAACCAGTGGCTATAGAAGCCACGCCTTATTGAATAAGGCAACAGGCAAGAAGACAATGGAAACCCATTGCCCTAATTCAGCAAAGCATCTTTGATCTCAGAGAGCCCTAAACAAAAGGGGAATTTGAAATAACAGACTTAACTATGGCTGATTTACAAATACCTAACTCATTGAAGAAATATTCAACTTAAATTTTTAAAGGTAAATATAGTATAGATACCTATGCAAAAATAAGGATTCTTCAATGATCTTAACAAATTTGTCAATGAGAATAGTTTTAATATTTTGGAATTTATTCTTATGCTTACTTATAAATAACTTTTCTATCAACTTAATAAATTTCCATCACACTAAATATCAGTTCTAATTTCTCAGTTCCATCTTCAAAATATATGATTATAGTATTATCTCAGTGAATTAAAATGATAGTTGCATAGAAGTTTGGTTTTTTAATGTAGCAAACAATACAAGAAAAGCTTTTCATTATTTTTAGTTTTTTTTGAAAATTAGCAAATCATATACTTAGATTATATACTTATGCACAAGCCAAAGTAAAAAGAGGCAAGCATGTACTGTATCCACACTATAATTCTCTCTTATTATGGTTAATTGGTTAATTCCTGGATGTCTTAAAAGCTTCCTAAACACATAAAGTTTAGTCATTACAAAAAAGCTTTTGTAATAGAGTACTTTTTGTAAATCAATATAAAACTGTTAACTGACATGGAGGAACAGACTGGAAAGATATTTGTTTTAATGGAGTGTTAAGAAAAAGCATAATAAAAGATATAATGTTAATGTCTTCCTAAGAAATCAAAGCAAAGAATCATTTATATAATAGTAAACATAACTTTAAGAATATTTAATGATAGTATTTTTTTAATCCTGATTTGGTAACAGCAGATTTCATAATTTTCCTCTTTACTATCAGTGTTTCTTTTACGTAGTGTTCTAAACTGTAAAAACTAATAGTAAATAATACATATGAGTGTTAACCAGTCTATAAAATTGAGAACTGCAGTATTTTTAAGAATTATTTGGAATATAAATTTAAGTCTCATATATGAACAAAATTAACCCAATTTGAAAATTTACATATTAGTCCAAATGAAAGATACATCTGATTATTGAGAATGTCATAGCATTAAAATGTACACAGGCATGCTACAGGTTTTAATATGCCACTTTAAAAGGTGAGGTCTGGATTTTACTTTGATATCAGTAGTTTTTCCTTCCTGAACATCAAAATATTTATGATATCTTAAGCCCAAGATAATATTTCATGTTATTATTATCATCACCGATTTGCTTACATTTTGCCTGTGACTTAGTATCCTATACAAAACTGAAAACTGATGAGAAAAAGTAGAAAAACATCTTTAAAATTTTTGGAAGGCTTCTTTTGTTTGTTTGTTCTTAGTATTTGTGGCTTGAACGCAGGGCCTCAGGCATGCTAGGCAATGCTCTACCACTGAGCTGCAACTGTCAACTCCAATTTTTGTTGTTGTTGTTTTATTTTGATTTATAATTTTTGAATAGAGTTTTGCTAAATTGCAGAGGCTGCCTTTGGCCTCGAACTCACAATCCTCTTGTCTCAGTCTCTGAAATTATTGAGATTATAGTCTTGTACCACCATGCTTGGATTGAAGCGTTCTTTTTTTTTCCCCCTTTTTTCCTTATTTTTAAGAAGTCAAATGTCTTTAATGCCCTGTTGGACATGGAGAAATTTACTTAATAAAAATATTTCTATAGTAATATTCATGTTTAAAAATCCTTAAATATTACCCGACTTTTTCATCCTAAAGTTATAAAATTTCTTTGCCTCATTTTGGAATCAATATACAATTTTAGTGCTGGGAGCAACTTGGTAGGAACACAATCAGATTCCTCAAAAACTTTTTTTTTTCTATTTCTTTTTTTAAATTTCCTGTTGGCTTGCCACATTGTTCTCTTATATCCTTTTGAAAACACATGGGGAAGTAATAAAGTGGGTCTCCCAGTCCAGGAATACCCAATGTTCCTTAACTGACCAAGGGGAGTACTGTGAGCTCCTTACCATTGGTAAGATTCCATCAGTCAGCCATGCACAGCAACGGACAAGAACAGGAAACGCCTATGAACATGACCTGTGAACAAGGACAAGAACAATGGATAACGGGCAGTTTAACAGTTCAAGATTTTGTAAAACAGCACAAACAAAAGAAGTCAGACTTGGCTTTCAACAACATATCAACATTCTGACAATTTCTATTCAAATATAAGCTCCTTACAAGACTAGCAAGCAGGCATAGAACTACTGTCTTCAATTCGGTTTTTTTGTTTTTTTGTTTTTTGCCTTTGACACCACATCTTGCATATTGTAGCACCACTTTATTGTTAAGAGAATTAAAAGCCTTCAGTAGCATCACATGAATACTATTTTTCCTTTTTTAAGGATATTATTCATGTAAACTTTATTTTTTATTATTTTAATTATACATATTTACAGAATATAGATTGATGTCAGTTAATACATACAGTGTGCAACTATTAAATTAGGGTTGTTGATGCTTTCATCTCCTTAAACATTACACAAAAACTTTTAGCACTACATACCTACAATTATCATTACATGTTAATTAAAAGAATAATGTCTTTCAAAGATGTTTTTCCCAGGAATTCCAAAGACTTGTAAACATATGTCTAAGGATTTAGCTCCATCTACAGGAAGCAGGAAATAAATGCTTTGTAAATACAAAGTTCTCTCTGCACATTTCCATTAAGATAAGATTGTTCTTGCCTTTTGCAAGTGATGCTTTTTGCAGAGAAAGTTGTAGAAAAGAAAGGAGAGGGAACAGTGTGGGAAACAATAGACTTGACTCATATGAGGATTTAATTTCATTTTTTTATTTATTAAAAGAAATCAGATGCTTATAAAACCTGTCTTTTACAAATTTTATAAGTCATATGCCATGGAGAAACATTGACAGAAACCTTCCTAAGATTTTTCAACGGTTTGCCAAGCAAGAATCCCTGAATGTTAAGGTTTCAAGTAATTCTCTCTCTGCGTATGCATTTCCATCTTTTTCTTCCCATTAGTAAGCCCTATATCTTCTATAGATGCTTGCTCATCCCACATAACCGAGCTTGCTGAGCTAGAGCTTATGGTGAAGGGCAGGAAGAAGGGAGCAAAGAACTACTGATAGCCTTTCTCAAAACTGGCAGAAATCCAGTCTGTCCTCTTTCTCACTCCAGGTTAATTAACTTGTTTGCTTCTGAGGAAAGTGGACACTCAAAGATGGTCTGTCTGTTAGAAAATTAAAATATTCCATTTTTCCACAAAGACAAATTTATTCCTTCCTAAATCCCTGGGCTGGGATTTAGCTCAGTTGGTAGAGCGCTCCACTGCAGTCTCTGAGGTCCCGAGTTCAATTCCCAGCACCACAAAAATGGGAGAAGGACCTGGCAATCCACTCCCAAGGCAATCCCAAAACAGCCACTGAAAGCCCTATGAGGGTCGCTATGAGTCGGATACGAACTCGATGGCACCAAACAACAATAACAACCACAAGTAAGTCCCTCCTCATGTGTCTGTCAGCTTGTCATGCTGCGGGGGCTTGCCTGTTGCTGTGATGCTGAAAGCTATGCTATTGATATTTTAGATACCAGCAGGTCCACTCATGATGGACAGGTTTCAGGTGAGCTTCCAGACTAAGACAGGCTAGGGGAAAGGACCTGGTAGCCCACTCCTGAAACAACTAGCCTTGAAAACCCTATGAATAACAGAGAAACACTGTCAGATATAGTGCCTGAAAATGAGCCCCCAGGCTGAAAGGAATTCAAGAAAAGACTGGGGAAGTGTGGCCTCCTCAAAGAAGAGTTAACCTTAATGAAAGGAATAGAGTAAAGTCCCTGGAACTTTTTGCTGATGTGGTATGCTCAAAATGAGAAGAAACATAGTGCTGCAACGATGGACTCAAACAAAAAACTAAAATGATCATGTGCATGGCACAGTGTTGGGTAGTACTTCATTCTTTACTGACAGTCACTATGAGTCTGATCCAACTTGACGGCACCTAACAACAAATAAGTCTCTGGAGAAGAACTAACAGTTGATGATAGGCAAGCCAAATCCTTGCCATGGAAATTTCCTCCAAAAAGTAGTGAGTGAAGATAAAGCTCACACATCCATATGAGTATATCCTCCAAATTTCTGCAACCACATCCTAAGTTTTATTACTGAGTCATCTAAAGCTAAAATTAAGTTTAAAGTACTCTAATTTATGGAGATACTATCTTGTTTGTACACTCAATTTGCATTTCTAAAATATGCAAAATGCCTCAAAATAATGACACTGTGTTTGGGCTAATCCTCTGTACCAAGAAGGACCACCAGGTCCCACCCTCAGCTCTGCATGCATTTATACTGAAAGTGTTCTGTATGTATGAAATTACAGTCACCAAATCATTTTATCACAGAGCAAGAAGAATCACCACAAAGAGAAATACCAATTACTACTCCAGAGAAAGTAAGTTTCTCAAAGTTCTAAATTAGATGTTTTTCAGCCTCAAGCCTTCTAAGATCTAGTCTCCAGATTTCTATTACTTATGCATGAATAACAAAACTCATAAAATATAAGCTTCTTTTCTATTAAATAATGCATTATGGAAGGCTTAGATTAAGAAGCTATGTAACATTCCTAAGCACACAAATTGTGGGAATTCTGGTTAAATGTAGTAGATGCATACTCACCTATGTCTTCTGGAAATCCTACTAAAATGACAGGGAAAAACACATGAATCTACAGACAGGTGAAAGAGAGCTAAGGCAGCACTGGATGAAAGACATTAGCACATATTTGGACTGGAGAAAACAGAGGGTCCGTTGAAAACAACTTAGCAAAACAGAGTAAACTAAGTTTTATGTGCATTTTTCTTTAAAGAACCTGTGAAAAATCACTCAGAGGACAGAATACTGTACACTGCAAATAGAGAGGAGATGAATGTGGCTTAGTAGCAAGAGGGCTGACGCACAGCTTGAATAAGAGTGAACAGACATCAGCATTCCTTCTTTTCTTGACTCCTTAGAGCTAGTGACGGAATCTGTCCCACCTAGAAAAATCTAATTTGGAGAGACTCCACATTGGAGAGTGGGTGACATATACCAGATTGTAATTAGGCACTAAAATAAAATTAAGAGGATTAGGTTAAAGTTTATGAACTTAATTAACCTCAAGATCTTTTCCTTCACTTCCAGCTCAACTCCTATAAATCTAGAGTTGATCTTACCCCCTTCCTCACAGGAGGTAGGATAGTTCTTCTCTGCATAAACTAGTCTAAAATTAAAGAAATGGCCTAGAATTTTTGGTGCTTGAGACTCCAGAAAAAATAAATTAATTAAATAAAATAAAAAGAGAGGGAGATTGAAAATAGGTCCACATCCAATGATACGCTAATTCTACCATGAACACAGAACTTTTAGCCAACTTTAGAGGGTGGATTTTTATATATCAGCACATAAACACTCCCAGACATTTGACTAAAACCTCTAAGAAGAATGCAAGAACACAAAGGAAAGAGTGAAAAAGATTTTGAAGAAAAAAATTCAGTATGGTAGAAAAAAGTCTAGGAAAGGAATAACATGATGAACAGATATTAAACAACAATCTTGATATTAAATGCAAATAAGGTGGAAAATTTAAATACATATGTTTTATATGATATAATCAAAGAAATAGTTTACAAATTGAAATATAGATCGACTATGTAGAACTATCACTTCTGTAAGTCAAAGTGACCAAGTATTTGCAATTTCATATGGTAAGATTTAGTTTAAGAGTGAAAAAACAGGTAGTAGTAAGAGAGAAAATTAAGAAAATCAGAGTCAATTGTGGAGATCCAATATTCAATTTAATAGTTCCAGAAAAGCAAAGAAAATGTATACATATATGTTGTTGTTGTTGTTGTTAGGTGCCGTCGAGTCGGTATCCGACTCATAGCGACCCTCTGTACCACAGGGGAAACACTATTGTCAGTGCTTCTCTGCTGTTCATAGGGTTTTCAATGGCAGATTGATTTTTGGGAGGGGGTTGCCAGGTCCTTCTCCCAAGCCTACAGCTTCTGGTGTTCCCAAGCGGTCTCCCATCCAGGTACTAACCAGGCCCAACCCTGCTTAGCTTCTGAGATCTGACGGGATCGGATGCCACAGGGCTACAGCTGCAGGCATACATATATAGGAAAGGTGATTTTATTAAAGAAACCTCAGAGAATTATACTGCATGATTTGCATCTTAGTGGGGTTCAATCAATTTTTTGACTAAGAAATGGTCAACACCAGGACATGTACTTTAGGTTTAAAGATATTTGGGGTTTTTTGTTTTTTGGTTTTTTGGGTTTTTTTGCTGGGCATAGTGGCACACACTTGTAATCCCAGCACTCAGGATATTGAGGCAGGAGGACTGTTCCAGGCCATCCTGGGGTACATAGACAAACTCTGTCGCAAAAAAGAAAAAAATAATAATATATGTACATATTGTTCTTTTAAAATATAGTTGGTCCTGTGTATCTGTGAGTTCTTTGTCCTGAATTCAACTGCAGAATTAAAACATTTGAAAAAGCTGCATCTGTACTAAATATGCACAGTCTTTGTTCTAGTCATTATTTTCTAAACGGTGCAGTGTAACTATTTATGTGGCACTTTTATTAGGTATTATAAGTAGTTTAAAGACAACTTAAAGTGTATAGCAGGATATGCATAGGCTATGTGCAAATACTACTGAGGCCTTGAGTATCTGCAGATTTTGGTATTCAAGAGGTGTCCTAGAACCAATCCCATGTACAAACCAAGAGATGATTGTATATACTTTTAAATACAAAGATTATGTGAACAAATGTAAGTTTGTTGTTTAATCTTGTTTTAAGACAATGTCACATTAATGATAATCAAACAGAATGATCTCCAAAGAATTTCTAATAGAAAAATGTAATCCAAGATTATTTACCTTTTAAAGTCAATAAGAAATTCCAGATTTTTACAGACCAAGTGAAATCTGTTATGGGCAAACATCCTATAAAATATTAGGATAGATTAATGAAGCATTTAATTTTAAAAAGTTATCATACTTTGTTAATTCCAATTAATCAATGATTAGATATAAGGGAGTATCTTTGAGATGGACAAAGGAACATTAATATCCTTAGGAATCTCACCAATCTTCAAATCAAGAACATACGTGAAGGTATTTTAAGAGGTTAACAAATTGATTGTTTAAAAAGATGTCTGCGCTAAACCTCCTAAAGTTTTTGAACATGAAAGAGAGCAGGAAAAGTTAGATGAAGTAGCTGTGTCTTGAAGCCATTTTATTTTGTAACAGGGATTTTTGTCTTTAGTTCTTTGATTATATAGGTTTATGATAACCAAAGAACCAAATTTTACATTTTTCTGTTCTAGATAATTTCTGAGGTACTCAAAGAAAACAAATATGATATAGTCCCAAGAGGTCAGCCTGAAGACTCTATAGAGGCAAAGTAATCATAAAGTTGGTTGCTTGGCACTTCAAGTACTCAGGTGATTACACCTGCTCAGTCTCCTGAAACACTGTGGAAAGGGTAACAACAAAATAGACTAAGCATAGGAACCAGGTGTCCAGTGGGCCACAGGGTAAGAATCCTGTTAGACAATCTCAAATTGAGCAAATAGGAAAATCACGGACCAGGAGAAAATATCCTTAATCTCCCTAGTTTCTTCCTAAGAGGGATATAACATCCCTTTCTGATGCCTAATATTTCATATTCACCTCTGTATACACAATCAAATTTCTCATTCTTGCCAGAAGCTTCTCACGGAATAGGCTCAATCATCTGTACATGACTATGATTTTAGCTAGAACTGAGGTTTAGCTCAGTTGGTATGGTGCTACTCTTCACATTCTGAGGCCCTAGATTTGAACCCCAGCAACCCCAAAAATGAGAGAAGGACCTGGTAGCCCCTTCCCAAAATAATCCCAAATCAATCTCCTATGAATGGCAGAGAAGTACTGACATATTTCTGGGCATGACACAGTGTCAGGTAGTGTTTTGTTCTGTTTGTACATAGGGTCGCTTTGAGTCAGACCCAACCCAACTTGGTTTCACACAGCATGATTTTTGCTCTGTTGGCCAACTCCATCAAAACACCTACATGGATAATTTAATATTGTAAAATGAAGGGCTATGACTCCTGGAAATAAACTATTGGGCTTCAGCAAACAGCAAACACTGAAGATGTAAAAAGAAAAGATGCAGAAGGCATTGGATGTATCCCCCAAATCACAACTGTGTATACATGCACACCTTCCCCTGAGCAGTCCAACATGATGTATTAAAGCAGGAAAATTATGTGTGTTTATGTGTTTACCATTCTAAATAAATTTGTAGAAGCAATAGATTCTTTCTCTGTAATTTTTTTAGCATAGTTCATTGTGCTTTTGCAAAGCAGTCCTTCAGATATTTGAGGGTACTCACAATATTCCAATCTTTCCTTCATGAGTTTCCTGTTTAGCTAGAAAAACATCCCAAGGTCTCTTATCTGTTAATTTTATAAAATATTGTTGAATTTCTCTATTACTCTGAGAACTGTTCCTGTAGAAAGTCTCTATAGTGTTTCTTTATAGGTTAATTAGACATTTTGGGAAAATTTACTTAAGAAATTAATGTCTGACACTGGGTTTTAGCTTCAATATGTAAAGAGCTTAGAAGCCATCACTCTCCTTTTTACAAAAGCAAAAACTAAAAACAAGGATATAGATGACTTTTCTTGGATAAATTAGAAAACTGAGATTTCAAGAACAACTGCCATCCCCCGAGCCACAGCTGATACCTCCTTACCTACACCCAAAGCTCCTAGAGCCGTAAATGGCTAGAAACTCTTAAATTAGAATGTTGATGAATTACTGGAAGATGAGTGTGGACAAGTGTGCAGTGGGTTCCATATTTTCATGGACTCTACTCAAGATAACTTAGCGGGTTCTCATAGTGAAAACATCAGGGAGATTCCCCTATGGCTTTGGTAGGTGCATGGGAAAAATATCAAGGTTTATCCACAATCTTCTCCCTAACAAAAGCTGCCAATCCTACAGGAGAAAAAAAATTTTTCTTAGTCCTATTTCAGCTAAGGGAAAGACTATAGATACCATTGGGAAAACATTTGTGATGGTCACAGCTCTGTGGCACAGGCCCATTGAAAATCTAGGATTTAATTCTAAGATTATTGAATGTTTCTTCTCTACCATTCACTATGTCCATGTGCACAAGGTTCTGTTATAATGACAGTGGTGTGTTGGGCAGGATTCTCCTTAGAAACAGAACCAATATAATATATACAGATAGATAGAAGGAGACTTGTTATGAGGAATTGACTCACAGAACTATGTGGTTGTGGTTGTTAGGTGCCATAGAGTTGGTGTCTGACCAAAAGAGACCCTACATATAACAGATGAAACACTACCATCAGTGTTTCTCTGCTTTTCATAGGGTTTTCAATGGCTGATCATTTTTTGGGAGTGGGTTGCCAGATCCTTCTCCCAAGCCTACCGCACCCTGTGTTCCCAGGTAGTTTCCCATCCAAATACTAACCAGGCCTAACTCTGCTTAGTTTCTGAGATCTGACAGGATCAGATGCCACAGTGGTACGGCTGTAGGCTAATACAGAACTATGGAAACTGAGAATTCCCTGAATATGCTGTCCACAATATGGAGACCCAGGAAAGTTGGTGATGCAATGCAGGTTGAGTCCCATGGCTTGAGAATCAGCTAATAGTTTAAGTCCCAGGCCAAGATAGAAGATCCAGGACCTGCACCACTGTCTGAGAACAGGAGGAGATGAATATCTCAGCTTAAGCAGACAGAGAATTTGCCACCTTGTGCCTATTATGTCTATTCAGGCCCGCAACAGGTTGGTTGATGTTGGCCTACAATGGTGATGGTAGTCTTCTTTACTCATGCTATAGATTCAAATGTTAATCTCTCCTAGGAACACCCTCACAAACACAACCAGGAATGTTTCTAGTATCTGGGCATTCCTTATGCCATTTAAAATACCTAAAGTCAACCATCACAGTGCATTATACCTGAAAGAGCTGAAATACACAGGCTGTTTCTGAGGAATGTTGTTGTTGTTAGGTGCCCTTGAGGCATGTCCAACTCATAATAACCCTATGTACCATTAAATGAAAATGCTCTCAGATACTGTACCAGGCCTGACTGTGTCAGTGCTTCTCTGTTATTCATAGGGTTTTCAGTGGCTGATTGTTTCTGGAGTGGGTTACCCATTCCTTCTCCCATTTTTGCAATGGTTGGAATCAAACCATGGGCCTCAAAGAGTACAGAAAAGCAGTCTAACAACTGAGGAAAATCCCAACCCCTTCTGAGGAACACATCCCTCAAACTCAAAGGGGCAACAGAAACAAGACCACTAGAGAGATGTGAGTCTTCTGAAATGTGGCAATGGCAAGCATTAAACAAGAGCCCAAACTCTAACTACATGACTATAAGCTTCCCCAAATAAAAGCCTATTCAGTTGCTATTACTCAATACATGTCAGACTTTCAACAGAAAATTACAAAGCATACCAAAAAGTAATAAAATATAGTATAGCAAGACAAAGCAAATGTCAGAAGCAGACAGATGTAGCACAGATGTTTTGACTATCAGAAAGGGAATAAGAATAACTGAAGCAAGATAGAAAGGGAAAATTTATGGGGACCTGGGAAGAAATAGGATCCCCTTACTCTTGCTGGCTGAGAGTCAAGAAAATCACACAAACAAGATTATGAACTATATCTACAGTCAAAGGATAGGCATTGACTTCCTTGTGAAGAATTCCTTTGACAGTTTTTGACCTTTTTTTTTTTAATCAGTACTCCTTCCTTGACTGTAAACCTGTATAACAAGCCTTTGGACAACTCTATGATCTCACTTACTAAAAAGTTCCTTGAATCCTCTAAATAGTGTACTTTCAAAAGCCACCAAAATCATATATGTAAGTATTATTAAGACAAGTGAATGCACATCTCTGGAAAGCCTGCATCCATGTCTTCAATGTGTACTATTCATTTTGTTTTAGATGACTCTCTCCATTGAAAAGCTTGCATCCATGTGTTGTTTTTGTTGTAGTTAGGTGCCATGAGTCTGTTCCAACTCATAATGATACCATGTAATGAATGGAACACTCCTTGATTCTGTGCCAAGCACACAATCTTTTTTATTGTGGCAGACATTGTGTCAATCCACCTAGTTGAGGGTCTTCCTTTTTTTCATTGACCTGCCACTCTTCTCCCAAACATGATATCCTTTTCCGGGGACTGGACCCTCTTGACAACATGTCCAAAATACATGAGATGCAGGCTAGCCATTCTTGCTTCCAAAGATCGCTCTGGCTGTACTTTGTTTAGAATGGATCTGTTGGTTCTTTTGGTGGTCCGTGGTATATTCAATGTTCTTCTCCAGCACCATAATTCAAAAGGATCAATTCTTCTGCTATCTCCCCTATACAATGGCCAGTTTTCACAACCATATGATGTGACTCAAAATGTCATGGCATGACTCAGGCACACCTTCATCTTCAATGTGACATCTTTACTTTCTAACATGTGTTAGATGTGTACTATTATTCTGTCTTAGGGCACTCACGCTCGCTCACTCAAGCATGCTCTCTCTTATCTCTACTTAACAAACTTGCTAACTTTATTTCACTCTGACTCATTCTGAAATTCTTTTCTGGGATGTACCCAAGGACCCGGCTTTCCCTGAGTGAAGGTCCCCAAGGGAAAAACTCCTCAGGCTACAGGCAGCAAGTGCTGGGCTGTGTCTCTTGCTGCTGCAGACATGATTAATATGTTAAGAGCTGTAATGAAAAAAATATGATAGCATATAAGAAAAGATAGGTAATGAGGGCAGAGAGACAGAAACTCTAAGAATCATGAAAAAATGTTAGAAATAAAAAAAAAGTAATGGAAAATGATGTCTTGAAATGAATAATCACTAAACTCAGCAAGACTAAAGAAAGAACTTATAAGCTTGGATATATTAAGTAGAAACTTTCAAAACTTAAATGAGCCTCATACATGTTTGACAAGTGCTCTACCACAGAGATATACCCACAGCTCCAAAATACGCTGTTAACAGAATAAAAATACATGCCTTAGAAGGGGAGTAAATATTTTAAAAACACTTTAATGATAAAAAATACGTCTCTAAATAATATATTGTTGTTGTTGTTAGGTGCTGTCGAGTCAGTGTCTGACTCACAGCAGCCCTACATACAACAGGCGAGACAGTATTATCAGTGCTTCTCTGCTATTCACAGGGTTTTCAATGGCTGATTGTCTTAGGAAGTGGGTTGTCAGGTCCTTCTCCCATGCCTACAGCACCTGGTGTTGTCAGGTGGTCTCCCATCCAAGTACTAGCCAGGTCTAACCCTGCTTAGCTTCCAAGATCTGATGGGATCAGATGCCACAGTGGTATGGCTATAGGCCAAACAATATATGGAACCATTAAAATTCAACAGTAAGAAAACAAGTGATTCAATTAAAAAATGCTAAAAACATTTGAAGAAACACTTCACTAAAAGAAAAATTAGCACATGAAAAGACAAAGGTGTTCAATGTTCCATGTCCTTATAGGAATGCACATTATGCCAGTGGTGACACCTACTACACAACCATTAGTATTATTAAACTCAAAAAACTAGCAATGCCAATTGCTTCAAAGATGTAGTCACATGTTCATTCATTGCTGGTAGGCACACAATGCTAGACACTTTGGAAGTCATATTGTCAATTTCCTTTTTTTTTTTTTTCCTGATACTGGGGGTTGAACCCAGGGCCTCGGCATGCATGCTTTGCAAGTGCTGCGCCACTGAGCTGCACCCCCAGCCTATTTTTTAACTTTTTGAGACAGGGTCTCGCTAAATTACGCAGCCTGCCTCTGATCTCAAACTTGCAAGCCTCCTGCCTCCACCTCCCAAGTCACTGGGATTGTAGTCATGTGCCACTGCACCTGGCTCAGATCATCAATTTCTTACATAACTAAACATGGTCTTCCATATGATCCAGCAATCCTGTCCATAAGTATTCACATAAACTATTTGAAAAGTTTACACAAAATCATGCAATGAAATATTTATAGCACCTTTCTTCATAATTTCAAAAATAGAGAGTAACTAAAATGCCATTTGATGTCTGGATAGATAAGCAGGCTATTGTACTTGTGTACCATGGAATACTACTCAACAATAAAAAGGTATGAATAACAAAGCCTTAGAAAGACAAGGACAAATGCCTATTATAAAGGAAAGGAGCCAGTCTGAAAAGACTACATAGTGTATGGTTGCATTTATGTGACATCTGGAAAAGGCAAAACTATAGAGACAGTTAAAAGATAAGTGGGTCACCCCCCAGAGGAGGGGAGAAATGGGGAAGAATGAATAGATGAAGCACAGGAGATTTTCAGGTCAGCAAAACTACTTTGTATGATATTGTAACAGTGGTCACATGCCTTTGTCAAACCCCACAGAACTTTATAGCACAAAAAGTAAACCTTATAGTACTATATGCAAATTGAAATAAATCAGTTCAGAAGTCAGGAGAGTTTAGGATGGAATATACAATGTGACCAAAAAATCTAACGTAACTGTATTACAATTATGTGAATAACTTCGCTGAAGGAGATGCAGAAAACAGGTGCTGACCTACGTTACTTTTGATATGACAGTTGGCTCTAAGACTAAAGTTGAAAGAAACCATATATAAATCCCATAGTTTAGTTGATAAAGTTGTTTCCATTATGGAAACAATTAAATGTACATTCTTGGTTGTGCAGTTAGTCACATGGGTAATAGATGGTATGCGCTAGGTTTTGTTTCTGCAGTGGGAAGTTATAGATAATGAAAGGAGTCTACAGTGATCCATGTGGTAATGGATTTGAGTTGGAGGCATCAGTATTTGATCACATTCAATTTAATGTAATAAATTCAGGTTATGTGAACACATGCTTACATATAAAAGTGTTATATATAAACACACACACACACACGCACACACACACAAATATGCAGGTTAGTGTACACACATCTATTTCTGTGCTCTATCAACCAGAGGACCCAGAAGCAATGACCCACCAAGAGCAATGTGCTAATAGCACCCAGATCTTGGGGGCGGGGGTATTTTTTGTTGTTGTCATTGTTTTTGTTTTGTTTTTTTGTTGTTGTTTTGTTTTGCTGTTAGGTAGTACTAGGTGGCTGAACCTAGGGCCTCAAGCATACTTTATAAGCGCTCTACCACTGAGCTACACCTCCAGCCCTCCTTTCTAAATATTTCACCTTGAGACAGGGTCTCATTAAGTTACACAGGCTGCTTCTGGTCTGGAATTTGTGATCTTCCTGCCTCCACTAATGAGTCGCTGGGATTACAGGCATGTGATACTGTGCCTGGCTCAGATCTTGGTTTTTAATACCATTTTTCAGTAGAAGGAACCAGTATTGCTTTAAAAAATGGTTGATTCTGAGACGGGTTCAGAAAATGTATGAGATGAGCCCGAGTATCTCTGTAGTAAGAGAAAATAAGAAAGTTTAAAAATAAACAGTTTATTGTTAGGTGCCATCAGGTCAGGTCTGACACAGAGACTCTCGTAAGGGTTTTCCATGGCTGATTGTTTTGGGATTGTTTCATAAGTGAGCTTCCATGTCCTTCTTCCACTTTTGCAGTGTTAGGGATCAAACCCAGGGCCCAAGAGGGCACAGAGCAGTATTCTACCAACTAAGCTAAAGCCCAGCCCCACAATAACCCACATAACGAGAATATGTCAGAGGAACTCAGAAGACAACCAAAAGAGCTCTCAATGGCCAAAGATAGAACAATTTGAGTAACAAAAATAAAGTACTATTGGATTATAACCCTAAATAGGAAACAAATAGGAACAAATGAGTTCATGCCAATATAAATAATTGGTTGTCTGTCCTTAAAAAGTTGGAAAACTTTCCCAACTTCTTAAGCATGGACAGTAGGTACATAATGACTTCCTTCCTGAAGAGTACAGTTCAAAAAGAGTACAGACAAAAAAGAGCAACTTCACAGCTGGGAATCCTGAGAAAACTGTAGTTCACTCAAATCAAAGCTAACATCAACAGTAATATGTTAACACCAAGTTCATAGTATATATTTTGATAATGATGTGATTCAGGAGAAGGACTCAGAAGCCCATTTCTGAAATAATGCGACACTGAAAACCCTATAAATAGCAGAGAAGCACGGACATAGTGCCAGGCATGGCACACACATATGGTTGCTATGAGTAGGACCCAACTCAATGATACCAAACAACAATGATATGATAAATACAATACTTTCCCTCTGTAGTCTTACTCCCAAAATGCAGAATCTCAGTTTAATCATTAGGAAAAACTCAGGCAAATCTTAATTGAAGGACATTTTACAAAATATCAAACCAAAACTCCTCAAAACTATCAAGGGCGTCAAAAACAAGTGAAGTCTGAGAATCTGTCAGAGAAAAAACAAGCCTAGAGAGACGTGGGAACTAAAAAAATGTAGTTGCTGTACCACAAAAAAGTAAATAAGGAACTTTTAAAGAAAGGAATCTAAATAAAGTATGGGTTTTAGTCAATATGTCAATATTGTTTCTTTAATTATGACAGATGTATCAAGATCTGGTGTTAATCAGATCAGATCTTTAAACATTTTCTGTAACTCTGAAACTCTAAAATAAAAGGTTTACTCAAGAAAATCTAATGCTTGTAACTTTCTTCAGTAGGTAAAAGAATCTTTTGTCTTGCTTGTAATTTGACATTTAATATAAAAATATTTTACAACAAAAGCCAGAGATAAATTAAAAGTCACTTATTCATAATTTTTCATTGATAAAGTAAAATATTAGTGTTAAGAATCTTTTCTGTGTTGTATCTCTTATTCATAGAGAAAAAATCTTATAATGAAAGATCCTAAATTATATTCATAACATCCAATATTCGGAAAATTAAATGGCAATAACTCAGATAAACTTCAACATCTAATATATCTTACTCCAGTGTTCCTCATGTGATTCTGTATGATTCATCTGCAAAGTAAACAGCCAAAGGGTAGTTCTTTGTACAAGTCTTTCCTTTAATTGGATGGTCCTGGGCTTGGGCTTGGATGTCAAAGGCTTTTGTAATTCTGTTCTCTGTTGTACAGTAAAAATAACAGAATTAGTATTTAATAAAATATTTATTTTAATAAATATATAAAAGATTTTCTAGGAGGTATTTGAATAATAAATGAATATGTACTTTGTTAGAACATTGCTTTTTAAACTATCATTTGAGTTTAAGAACTGAAAGGAGGTCAGAAAGTCAATAACAATGGTCTCTCTTCAGAAAAAAATAAAGAAAGAAAGAGAGAGAGAGAGAGAAGGAACAGTTCTGAGACAATATCTAAGAATTTAATTTTTAAATGTCTTAGTATTTGGGTGTGAGTTTTAATCTGGGATATTAGTATTACAATTGAATACACATTGTTGCACTGAGTATCAGATTTGGGCTAATAAATGACAATATTCCAAAACCTTATTTTAAATCTTCTTTGATAAAATACGTTACCCTCTTATATCAACAAAGCAAAATAAAAGAGAAATATCCTGAATAATCTTGAGATTATGGTTTTCTTCTTAATTTATATTTCTGCTCTTTCTCTGTCTTTGTCTGTCTCTCTGTCTCTCTCTCTTTCTCTCTTCTGCCCTCTCTCTCCCCCACAACATGCAATAATAGATTTCATTTAAGAATCCCTTCTGAGCTAATCTCATATGAAAGTAAGCCAGTGATAAGAATTCAAAGGAGGTTAGAATTCAAAGGTAGGCAGACACAGGTATTTGATGTAGCTGGCTGGCTAATTCATCGTATCATAAGAGACTGTAACTATCTGCCTAGATATAGCTTATTTTCTACAATTGGATTTATACTTTGAAATAAAATTAAATAATACTCTTTATATGTGTATATTCTATATGTTGCCTGTCAAAATGTCATCCATGTACCAGCTATCTGGATTTTGTTAGAAATGTAGACAGTCCTTCTGTCCTTGATGTCTACTGACTCAGAATCCACATTTGACAAAATCTCTGGGAGCAGGGAGTGGATGACATGCACAAGAAAGTTCAAAAAGCACTGTTCCATGTAGCTATTGTTATTTGGAATGATATATTTTACTAGGATGTGCTATACAAAATTCAACCTAAAGTTCATTCCTGAATGTTCTGCCACTTATTTTTTTACTTATTTGTTTCATGCCCTCCTTCCAAAGTTTTCTCCTTGACAGTGCTGCAGGAATCTGCCTCTGAAATTGGTTTCTGACTTATTTCTATTACAACATGGCTCTAAAAACTTAGGCATCTGAAAGGGTAAAGGAAAGGAAATTGTACCATTAACATTTGTATTGTTTCAATTAACAGTTAGTAAATGATTTTTATAAAAAAGCTTTTGTCCAACCACTCTAGCAAGATTTTCAAAACAATTTCTTTGAAGGTAAGTAAAAGGGATTCAAGTGAATAGAGAATTTGAAGCCACAACATGAAAAGGTCTGGAGGACGTCTTCAAAAATTCACATTATCTAAAATACAAAGCAAAATAATTTGTATTTTGACACTGAGCTCCAGTAAAAGAGGTTGTGCATGCATATATGCATGCGTATTTTTTAAAAACCCTTATTAAGATTTTAATTTGTTGTCAAGGGTAACTTACATGAAGATGAAACTATTTTATGATTCATTTGCCAAGTATAACTGTGACAGCTGAGATTAATCTGGAATTTTATGTATTAGTATTCAAAAAGAATCTGAAGCAGGGAGAAATGTTTGGTTTTGCTTTATTTTTAGGATGAGGGAAATGTTTTGCATCTTCTCTATTTTGGTGGTCACAACGAGCTGGTGGATTAAATGATTATATAGTTAAACATAAATATGGATTATGAATGAAAGTGAATTCCAAACTGTCTTGCTGTCCTTTAGACATACGCTTGAATGACATACTGTCACAAGAGGCTGTAACATTTACCCTAGAAAATAAATGTTTACCTCAAGCAGCAATTGACATTTCTAGTTTCTCATGTGAATGTCAAGCATTCTTTTGAATCACTTTCCCACATGGTCCTTGAATCTTGACTTGGACCTCAGGCTAATATCAGATTACTGAGCCTGACTGTTGGCTTTCTTCTACTTCTTAGAAATGCATGTGCATTTCAGCAGTATGATGGTCAAATTCATAATACGCCAGATGTTTTCAGAGTTAAATAAGCAACAGAAACTATGGAAAGAGAAGAGCTGCAGATGTGAATCATGCACTGTGAGTGTTAATCCATCCTGTGTAAATCAGGAGACTTCAACATGCCACAACAATGGGGTTCTTCCAGTTCTAAGTGTCAACACTAATATTTGAGCTTTAATTGAGCACATTATCACAGTTACGCACTGCACTTGCTATTGCTCTTAATGATATGAAATAAAGACATAGCTAACAGAATTCCCTAGCTCTTCCCAGCAACAGTAGTTCCTCTTTATTTTTATTGGCATAATAAACCTACACTACTACCACTTTTGTTGTTGTTTTTGTTAGATGCCATTCAGTCAAGTCTAACTCATAGCAACTCTATACAATAGAACAAAACACTATCTAACATCATGCCACGTACCTGATCTTTATATTTTGAGCCCATTGTTGCAGCCACTGTGCTTTTGCTTATTTTGAGTCATACCATGTCAGCAAATGGAGGTCCTAGGGGCTTTACTCCATTCCCATCATTAAGATCAACTCTACTTTGAGAAGGAAACTCTTCCTCAATTGTCTTTTGAATGCCTTCCAACCTAGAGGGCTCATTTTCCAGCACTATATTTGACAGTACTTCTCTGCTATTCATAGGGTTTTCAATGGCTAGTTGTCTCTGGAGTGGACTGTTAGGTCCTTCTCCCTAGTGTATCTTAGTCTGGAAGCTCAGCTGAAACCTGCCCACCATGTGTGCCCCTGCTGGTAGCTGAGATACCAGTGGCAAAATTTCAGCATTACAGTACCACATAAGTCCTTATAATAGATAAGCTGACAGACACCACCATAGTAACTAAAATTTGTTAGCCCTTTCCCTCTGTCTCCATTATAGCAACAGTTAATTCCTCATATTCTCTTAATTGCTCCAACAATAGACCCAGAGAGTCTTCATTCTCTTGTTTCTTCCTATTCTCATTTCCTTTTCCTTTCAATGCAAGTCTATGGAGCCAAATCTCTCTCTCTCTCTCTCTCTCTCTCTCTCTCTCTCTCTCTCTCTCTCTCTTTCTCTCTCTCTCTCCTTGCCTCAGCTCTCTCTCTCACACACACACACACATAATTTTTATCACTGACATGATTACTATTATTGAGAGTTTACCATACATCAAGCATCCCATGAGCTTTAAGAATTTCTAAACACCCCTAGCAACTCTCAATTAACTACAATCAAAGTACTATACAGCATTGGTCTATGCCATAAATTTAGCATTTATAATATATTATAGTATTATTATTGCATGTATATAAATTCTGACTCCTCAACTAAACTGTAATCTTCTTAAAGTTAAGAATTGTCTTATTATACAAAATAGGCTCGGGATAATTCCTATAAGGCCTTTAAAACCCATTACAAAGCATTTTAAAATCTGAAAAAGACAAAAATAAATACAAATACAAGAACATGCATAATAAATTTATATAAACATGGATGCAAACATTCAAAAATCACTTCTCATGGGAAGGATCAAACTGAGAGCCCTTACACAGATGTGTAAAAATGTGACTTTCTCTTCTATCTCAAATTTCTTACATATAGATACATCTACATCTATCGGTAGCAGTAAAGAATCGTGCTAAAGGGGTGGTTCATTCATTTTTTATTTAACTCAACTGCTTTTAGACAAGTGACAAATTCAAAATTTTACCCTGGATAACTGAAAGCTCAGATGCCGTACAAGGTTATTCTTCCTTCTCATTTGTCCTCTCCAAAGCCTCTTCCCTGTCCATGAAGTACATGTTCACATAACATCATGGACACTGTATAGCTATGTCTGTAATAAATATATGTTACAGAATGCCATGTGGAAGCAAGCCCCTGAGACAGAGGATACGGGAAGGTCATGTTTATGTGCTCACTCTGTGACCAACACCACGCTACCTATTCTGCCCGACATATGACTTATTCTTGATCTTAGAATCCAGTCTCACATGAGATCACCCCAATTATAGACTGGTAGCTGCATTTCTGAGGCTAGACTTCCATGAAGTCACCCTGGCATGTGGTGATGAGCAAAGTCCCGCCACTGAAGAAACTCACCCGTGTCCCTTGCCATGTGTGATCATTCATCTTGGTTGTCATCCTGACTGCCCTGAGAGATGCCTAAGTCAGTAAGGCACAGCTCAGGATGTGTCCATTCCCAGAGAGGATTGACATGTGGGAAAGCAATGGAGGGGGAAGACGTGCCCCAAATGTGGGCAACACCATCCCATCGGCTGGGGACCTGAAAGAAATAAAGGTGAAAGAAGAGAAAGTCAGCCAGTGTACAAGCTCCATTCTTGAGAAAATGGCTTTATTGTTGCTGCCATCACCTGTGGACATCACACTCCAGTTTCTTCAGCCTTTCAACATTGACTCACACCAATGACTCTTGATGGAGCTTCCGTACCTCGGTCTGGGGCTGCACCATTGCTGTCCCTTGTTCTGAAACTTCTAGCTTTTTGGATTGAGGAGCTACCAGATTCTCTGCCTCTCCAGTGTACAGATGGCCATTGTTGGACTATCCAGCCTCCAAATGTGTAAGCCAATCCAATAAATCTGCCTTTATATTAGTTTAATTCCTCTAGAGAGCCCTCCTTCACTGATAACAGCATGAGACTGAGCATGTAGCATGTCTCATGTATCCTATTTTGAAGTGGCTAGAGAACACCATCTTTAGGTAGTTTCTCTTTTGTTGTTGTTGTTTTTGGGACAGGGTCTCACTATGTAGCTCAGGCTGGCCTGGAACTTGCAATCTTCCAGCTTTAGCTTCCCAAGTGCTGAGATTACAGGAGTATGCCAACTCACTTAGTTTAGGTAGTTTTTTGAGGGAACGTTTAGTCTTAAAGATGGCTAAAATGATCATAGCCTGCAGCCACACCACTGTAGCATCTGATCCTGTCAGATATTGAAAGCTAAACAGGGGCAGGCCTGGGTAGTACTTGGATGGGAGACCGCCTGGGAACACCAGGTGCTATAGGCTTGGGAAAGGACCTGACAACCCACTCCCAAAAAACAATGAGCCACTGAGAACTCTGTGAATAGCAGAAAAGCACTGGCAATACTGTTTTGCCTGTTGTACATAGGGTCACTATGAGTTGGATACCAACTTGATGGCACCTAACAACAAAATGATCATATAGTCTAATTCTCCACAGATAAGGATATTTGGGACCATCTTCTCTCATAATTAGAAAAGTGTATTTTGGAAACAAACACCATCTCCCTCATTGAGTTGTTTGTTGGCTGAGATGGCAGGCAAGAGAAATGAAAAATAAACAGTAAGAATTATTCAGAAAATCCACAGATCACTGGATATATCTCTGACTTTATGTGTTTTAATATCTGGACTATATCCATGAAGCCAAAATTCAATTTTATTTCCAAGTGTATAAATATATGGGCTACATTTTAGAGCAGTATAGACATTTTAAAATGTGACTGAAGAGCTAAGTATAGCTGAAAAAATATTCTTCCACATTTTCCTTGTTTCACAAGGAAATGAACTCTATAAATATTAGTTGTAGAAGAAACTGCTTACTACAGTTGGAAATATGAAATGAAGTAGCTTGGGGGAAGTAATCACATTTCTGTGGGCTTTGCTCAGATGCGAAAAGATGTATGTCTAATAGCTACAACTGTAAAATAAAATTGCTTGCATCTTGTTTAGTTTAAAGCCCAGATAACACTAGTGAAATGTGTTCTCCTCCATCAGTTTCCTGGTAGCTCTCTCATTCTTAATGTATCCTTAAACATAACATTGGAATTTGATAAGGATAATATTCTAGGAATGGGCTGAAGTAAATTCTAACCTAATATAACTTTCATGAATGACTTGGAAAAGGTAATGTTGTGACTGGTTCATTGCAATTCAGAGTCCTTAACCTATAACAATCTTTATTCCCAAAATTTGTAGAACAGCCACAATATCAGATTCTGTTCAGCTCGGTTCCCTTAGCTATTCATAGTTGACAAACCTCATATTCTGATTTGGAATTGAAAAAGCATAGCAGTCATTATGACAGGTTATTTCTCCTTGTTTTCCGGGCCAATTTGTTTAGTGCCTCCAAGATCCATGTAAACACTGCAAAATTATAATAAACCCACTTTGCTAATGCCATTAACTATACACCACAGGGGCTAAGACCACAGGCTACAGAGTCAGAGTTTCTTATGATATTTCCTAGTGGAATGGCAGTGAGCAATTTATTTAATACTTTTAAGCCTCAATATATGTACTTCTAAAATAGTAATAGCATCATTTACCTCATAATTTGGTTATGAAGATTAAATGAGATAATACATAAAAATATAAGCTGTAGTGTCTTTTGAGTAGTAAGTATTCACTAAATGTTAGCTATCATTGCTTTTATTATTTTAATATGGAACCAGAATTAACATCACTTGAGATCCTGTTAATTCAACCACTTTCAAACATTCTTCTGCTATAAGTCCTTGACTCTCAATTACATAAAAATAAAGACCTGCCTTGAACAAATAAAGATCTTTTTATATGTATAAATAGCTATTTCAAATAACTTTGTTATTTGTTTAAATAAATTTGATTTTTAAAATGACTATGAATAAATTTAGTGGCTGGGATTTAGCTCAGTTGGTAGAGCGCCACTCTGCAGTCTCTGAGGTCCTGAGTTCGATTCCCAGCACCACAAAAATGGGAGAAGGACATGGCAAACCACTCCCGAGGCAATCCCAAAAACAATCAGCCATTGAAAATCCTATAAAGGTCACTATGAGTCGGACACCACTCAATAGCACCTAACAACAATAACAACAATGAATAAATTTAAACTTTAAAAATCAAAATTATTGGAAAATTTGAAATTCCATACCAGTATCATCATTATTGTTACATTCTTCAAATATCCAAAATATTGATAGTTTTACTTATATATGTACTTATTGTCATTTTGAGTTTGCAACACAAACTTCTTTGGGTAAATAGTGGTCTAAAATTGGGCTAAAGAACATGATAAAAAAAATTGGACCATGTTCATATCTTCTATAAAACATTTATGACCAAAACAAAAGGTCTATTAGATTAGATATTCTGAATAATTAATGATGTATGATGATGATGTTGTTGTTAGGTGCCATCTCATCGATGTCCGACTCATAGCAACCCTACATAGAACAGGTAAAACACTATTGTCGTCAGTGGTTCTCTGCTATTCATAGGGTTTTCAATGGTTGACTGTTTGGGGGAGTCGGTTGTCGGGTCCTTCTCCCAAACCTATAGTACCCACTATTCCCAGGAGGTCTCCCATCCAAGTCCTAACCAGGCCCAACCCTGTTTAGCTTCTGAGATCTGATGGGATCAGATGCCACAGTGATATGGCTGCAGGCAATGATGTGTCATAGAAGAGCAAAATATTAAGAAAAAGATTATTTTTATATAAACACATATTTGAATGGAGTTGCAAAGACATTTCATTTTGTGAAATAAGCACCATATTTTAATGTTTCAAAATTTTTACTTAAAAGTAGAAATATTTAATGCTTCCACAAACATCATTTACATAAATTTGCATACACTTGATATATACTTTCTAAAATGCACTTGAAAAGGCAAATTTTCTTTAAAAAAAATTGACATCCTTATTATCTGCAGTATCTTGTTTACATGCTTACCATATAAGTCACTGTGAGACTGCAGCCTGAAAATCCTTTTCCATGAGATTTTTCTTTACCTACCACAAGGAGAAAATGTCATTAGCCTAGCTATAACATGGCAAGGAATAAAAAAATAAGAGCAGTAGCTTATGACTGGTGGAATCCTAAAACATTCTTGGTAGCTAGAATACCATTGGCTAACCATAAAAAAATTAAAACTGGGAATAAATGTAACTTTATGCCAGGCAAGTTGGTTTATGTCATTTTCTTCTTCCAGTTGTTCACATTGAAAATGATTCTTGCAAACAGCACAGCAAGGATATAGTAAAATAAAGGCAACCAGGCTGGATTAGAGTCCACAAAACCAATATACTAATATCCTAATACACTAGATATCACATGGACATACAGGCATAGTTAAAACTTCATAATTGCATATTTGTATCTACTATAAAACACTCAGCTTATTGAAATAGAAAGTTATTTTGAATATTTCAATTCTAGAATACTGTAATGATTTATATATTTATGATTTTCAGGTGATTTCAGTCATCTCATGGTAGTTGCCACTGAGTTATGATAATATGATCAAACTTCTACAAAAGGTATAAGAAATTACTTCATAAGATATTGCAATATTCTGATTGAAGTAAAATAGAAACAGCTCTTCTGTCAACATAGGTGTCTGCCTCAGGTGTTCTGTAATAGCTTAGAAATTACCCTTTCTTGAGTTATCAGTAACTAAAAATAGAAAACAATAATTGGCTGAAAATAAATAGAAGAATGAAAATTAACACACATTTGGAATATAATAAAAACCACAAATTTTTTGAAAAGCACAAATGATGCTTATCTAATATAAATATTAACACAGTAGCAGTTTGCAAAGCTAATTTTAGAGGGAGAGTTAAGACATCTGAATTACTGTGTGCAAACTCCTTCTGTTAACAGTGCCATATCAAGGGGCCTGCCAAAATTATTGTTTTTATTAAGTAGGAGATATAATAAAGAAGATATGGCAATCAGAACTTATTATTGACTAACAATAATAGACTACACCACATTCAGGAAACAATAGTGATTAAATAATGCTCCCATCAATTTTCAACTAATTCATCAAAATTATCATTTTTATGGATTCACAGTTTTTCTTCTTAAGGATGTGCTATAATCGCCTAAAGAGTTCTTTGTTATTTGCTCTTATATTGCTTAATGTTTGGCAGACCAGTTTTTGTGCTTTCTATTTTGTTGAAAATGTACTTGGTAAATGAACACATGATCTTCTAATTGTCATGTCAAGAAGTCATGCTTTGATTCTTGTAAGGAGTTTCTCTGATTTACTTGATGATATTGGCGACTTATTTAATGAAACTCTCTCCTATTTTCACAGTAACTCTTACTCATTGTATCTATTGGAATAGTACTCAGATTTTTTTATTTGCCAATATCTCTGCCCATGTCACTGTCACTAAGGATGTTTCTCAATATTTTATTCTCAGTCTTCTATTCTTATTGAATAGAGAGAAAAATCCAAAATAAAGTCTCCTTTTATACTGCAGAGAAGTGAAAAACGAGTAAGATGTATAGGAAAGCAATACAGTAACTGCTATAATAAAGGTGTCTTGGGTGGTAGGGAAGCTTAGAGTTCACTGAGTGGAGTTTACCAATGATAGGGAGAAGCATGGCTCCTCCTTCATAAGACCTTGCTCATGGGACAGCAAATAAACCTGTGCCAAGAAAAGTAGCAATACAAACTCAATACTAACATAGCTTAGTCCAGAGCCAGAAATGGATTATACTGTGTATTCACTGAGGCTTCTGAATTTTAGCTTCCAAACTGAGCATTGTTAGTAGGTAGATATGAGTGAACAAGGAACTCTTGGTCTGAGGGAGACTTAGAAAATAGTGACCAACAATTTTGGAAATAATTATATGAAATACAACAAAATCTTACTAGGTGTAGGGGTATGTGCCTATAGTCCCTACAACCTGAGAGGCAGAGGCAAGAGGATCCCAAGTTTGAGGTCAGAGGCAGCCTACATAAGGTAGAAAGATGCTATCCCAAGATTAAAAAATAAAAATGGGCTAGAGGTGTGGTTCAGTGATAGAATGCTTGCAAAATATGTGGGAGGCCTTGAGTTCAGCCCCCTAGTATTACAAAAAAGTCCCATTTTTACAAATTTACACCCAGCATTTTTGCTATATAGGATGTTGTAGTGGGAAATTGAGCCTTTAAAACGTGCAATAGACCCAAGATAGCCTAGACATCTCATGTTAGAATCAACTCCTATACCCGTGATGTAATTCTTAAGAGTAAAATCACTTTTATATTTCAACACATATATATTGCTTAAGAAACCATCACTGGAAGATCATGTTTAGTGTGTCTAACAAGATTTTATCTACAGAAAGCAACTGCATTAACATTTCAAGAAAACTCCTAAATATTAGGAATAGTAATAATACATCTGAATGTTCTTGGGGAAAGGAAGATATTATCTGAAAATTTTATAAGTCTCACTAGAAGAGAGAGCCTTTTTCTTCAATTTAAATCAACCACAATAAAAAAAAACTATAGAGAATCCCCATTAACTTCAGAATCAAATAGGACAATTTAAAATCCACCATTGGCTCCACAGGAGAAATCAGAGGAGATAGCAGAATATGCTTTGAACTTCTGACAGTGAAAACAAAGCACAGTAGTATTTGTGATATACAAGTGTCCTTTACAGAGGAATTTGTTGTTTTAAATAACAATATTATGAAAAGAAAGTTTTTGTTCTTTCTGAAACTTAATGAAACAAATAAACAATTAGAAATAAGCAATTAGAAATTAACAAATCAGAAGTTGTTCCTTTTGTACCTCACTAACATTTATAAGCTGGGATTTAGCTCAGTTGGTAGAGCGCTGAGCTGCAGTCTCTGAGATCCCCAAGTTCAATTCCCAGTACTGCAAAAATGGGAAAAGGGCCTGGCAATCCACTCCCAAGGCAATCCCAAAAGAGTCAGCCAATGAAAACCCTATGAGGGTCACTATGAGTCGCATACTGACTCGATGGCACCTAACAACAACAACAACATTTATAAAGCTTGCAATGGTACCACTGTGGCGTACGATCCTGTCAGATCTGGGAAGCAGGGTCGGACCTGGTTAGTACATAGATGGAAGACTACCTGGGAACACCAGGTGCTGTAGGCTTGGGAGAAGGATCCGGCAACCCACTCCCAAAAATCAATTCACCATTGAAAACTCTATGAACAGAGAAGCACTGACAATAGTGTTTTGCCTGTTGCACACACGGTCGCTATAAGTCAGATACCCACTCGACGGCACCCAACAACAACATTTAAAAATTAAATCTTAAAAAATAAAACACCTTAACTCTGAAAAAAAAGTAAATAAATAATTCATAGCATTAAAAAGATAATAAAGAATTTTTAAAAATGTTTAGTAAAAATTGCAGACTTCTAGTGAGATTACTCAGAAAGAGAAAGGATATCTGTACATATCTATTTAAGAAATTAAGTTCATAGTAAAAACCTTTGAGAAAACATGAAGGTCGTATAGTTCACTATTAAATTTTATCAAATATTTATGTAAAATAAAAATGGTTTCAAAACACCTTAGAAAAATAAAAGACAATACTACTCTACACTGGGTCTCACATGTGCAGCTATAAGAATAATTAAAGGCATTCATGGAGTATGGTTCATAGTGTGTGTTTAAAAATTGAAAGGGCTGGATGTGGTTGTGCAGGCCAGTAACTCCAGTGACTTGGGAGGTGGAGGCAGGAAGATCACAAATTTGAGTCCAGATGCAGCCTGAGAAAATTAGCAAGACCCTGTCTCAAGATAAAAAAAAAAAATTTTTTTTTTAAATGGGAGAGGTCCGGGTGTACAGCTCAGTGGCAGAGTGCTTGCAAAGTAGATGCAAGGTCCTAGGTTCAATGCCCCAGTAAAGAAAGAAAGAAAAAGATTTAAAAATTAACAAAAATTGAATGGGCTTCATGTTGGTGGTTAAACTCAAGATTCTGGTTCATGGATACTTTTGACAGGCTGGGAACTCTGGAAATTGACTAAAAGGGTAAAAGCAAGAGGTCACAGGAAACAAGATGTCCATCAGATCCCACTTGTTGTTGTTAGGTGCCGTCGAGACAGTATCCAACTCATAGCGACCCTCATAGGGTTTTCAATGGCTGACTGTTTCGGGATTGCCTTGGGAGTGGACTGCCAGGTCCTTCTCCCATTTTTGTGGTGCTGGGAATTGAACTCGGGACATCAGAGACTGCAGCGCAGCACTCTACCAACAGCTAAATCCCAGCCTGCAGATCCCACTAAGAAGACTGAAAGATGATGACAGAATTTGGAGTAGGTTAGCACTTTGTTAGTACATCAAGAGTTTGGCAAGTTGTTTTAATCAGAAATACTATGAATATATTATTTAAGGAGTCCAGAGACTATACATGAGGCACATATAGCTTGACATAGAAAAGGTGTATCAGATTAAAGTTCTTTAATTATACATAAAATTATAATTGAATGGAAGACTTGTTGTTGTTAGTTGCCATCAAGTCAGGTCGACTCAACCACCCTCATAGGGTTTTCAATGGCTAATTGTTTCAGGATTACATCAGAAGTGGATTTCCAGGACCTTCTCCTATTTTTGTGGTGCTGAGGATCAAACCTGGGTCCTCAGAGAGTGCAGAGCAGTGCTCTACCAACTGAGCTAAACCCCAGCATCCCTGAATGGAAGACTATATATGTTAAGAGGATTCACAGAAAGCTGGAAAACATAGACATCTGCTGTTTTGGCTCAAAGTACCCTAACAGTTCCCATAATTTAATTTGACAGACATATGTATATAGGAAGAAAAAATGTTATTAAAATAAAAGAGACTTGGCTATATCAGGAATGGAATATTTAAATCATCAAATGATCTAGGTATCTCTGCAGAAAGAACAACTTACATTGCAATAAAAATTAAAAGAGAACAATCTTTTATTTCTGCAAAGGTGCAGATAAATGTTTGTTTGCATGAATTTTGTTTAATCATGCATTCTAGCTTCCTAAACTTGAAAATGCCTTCCAACGTGTGAAAGAAAACTACCCATCAGGTTTCTATAAGCAAACGCCAAAAATACGATTTCTACTGCTGTAGGCATATGGCCTTTAAAAATTTTAAAGATGGATTGTTTTGAAGGTGGTTTTCTAAATTGCAAAGTCTCTGTCTAAACTATAGCATTCAGCCCTTTCCTGACATGAGGGGCTCATTAATACTATTTTAGAGGGAGATGCTTAAGGTCTATGATGACTCTTGTGTGCTTCCACCTCCACACACTGGGGTTCTCTCCAGTGAGACTCGTCATTCTCTATGCTCCATCTTCCATCCATATGGACAATGAGAATTTCTCAGAGTTTCCCATCTTTTTCTCTCAACCACAAACCTTTGCTGATGCTCTTCTTTCACTCTGAAATGCTGTTCTCCTCCTCACCTGCTAAATTCTGCTTACCCTGTAGTCTGAAGAGGTCTGCCCTGATCCTAAATTCCTTGTAGCTTTCCCTTCCCCCTGTCTTACAGTGCCCTCTTCATTATACCATCCTACCTATTAGATTTCTTAAGAGCATAGCCTGAATTCTGTCCATCATTTTGTCACCAAACACTAACAGAGAGCTTGGAATAATGTAATATATGACATTTGTTAAATAAATAAGGGGGCCATGGCAGCTGTTTTGCTTCTTCCTTTACCTGTGCTTTCATTTTGTGTCTGTGGTAATTGTTCTGTGTCATAGGAAGAAGCTCTTCCAAGGTCTGAACTATATTCTATTCCTATTCATAGTTTGTTCCTTGATTTCTGCTCTAAACTTGAGAAAGGACTCTTTGCTATGTCCCTTAGCTGGCTCAGCTTGGCTGGTTACAATAGGAAGTCATACTTCCATGGTACGTAATGGAATATACTCCGTGTGTGGGGGGGTGTGGGTGTGTGTGCATGTGTGTACATTTTGGGAGTTGAACTCAGGACCTCACACATACTTTGCAAGTGCTCTACCACTGGGTTATAACCACAGGCTATTTTTCATTTTTGTATTTTGAATCACAGTCTTGCTGCATTACTCAGGCTTTCCTCTGGCCTGTAACTTGCATGCTCTACCGTGCCTACCTGGAACATGTTCTATTACGGGGAGAAGGGCTCTCTGTGCCAAAGAGATCTCATTTTAAATCTTAACTATGTCATTATCTGTTTATTGTGTTGGATGATTTCAATTATTTTGATGGATTTCATTTCTCATTTATGAAATGAGGGATTGAATTATATGATCATAGAGGTTCCAAATAGTACACAATTCTTTGATAAAATTACTGATGTTTTCATAACATATGATCAGAAACACATGATGCTAATGTATGGTTTGAATACCTATAATTATGTAAAGTACATCTCATGAATCATTTGTATTAGCAAGTATGAAAATGCACCAAAAAAAGTAACCTACAGGTCACAGCTGGAACTGGGTAAAACTATAAAGAAAAGTTATTGACATATAACTGAAAGGTCAGAGTATTTCAGGCTTCAAAATGATTTCATCTATGCTGTAGATGGGCTTCTCTGATTTTCTTGATTCAGTCATTCCTCCAGGCCTAGGCTTCAGAGTTGGGCTGACTTCTAGTTGCAAACTGCTTGCCACCCTTCCAAGCTTGCTGTCTAGTCTTTCCCCTAATCATTACCTAAAGTCTTAGGCATTGTTCCAATTGTACTCACTAGCAGGAACTAACCACCTCTAAAACAATAAATTTGACCACAGAGGGGTCAGGGCAGGATTGCACTGATATATCGGTGTCAGAAAATAGACAAGCTGGGGGTCTAATTAGTTCTGAAACAAAGCAATGTTGAGGAGTGGGGAAAAAAATCAATAAACGTGCAGCAACTTTAAAGAAAAGGGGAAGCAGAGACTATCTAGGCCAAAACAACAAAATTATTATAATAGGTACCCTTGGAAAATTATGGTTTTAGTAATAATTATGCTTTAAAATAGGCTTTTAATAATAATAAGTGACAGCTGAGTCTAAACATTGCATCTTCATTTTGTCCATGTATCTTAAAATTCAAACATGAATCTGAATTTAATGTTTTTTAATCTAGCTGTTCTATTATTTCCTTGGGCAAAATAAATACTATAAAAACTAGCCTTTCAGAATATTACATAGTCTGAGCAACATCAGTATTCCTTCACAAATTCAGGTTTGGAAACACAGAATCAATTTTCCCTTCCCCAACTTATTTTTAGTTAATTGGCATGTAAGGATTTAGTTCTGTTGATTCTGCTTTCCAATTGGAAAAATAAAAGCAAGTCGCAGGAAAGAAAAAATGAACTCCAATTTTATTTATTTATATTCCCCTCTCTTTTTTTATATTTCCTTTTTTATTGGAAAATTTTAATGTAGAACTTAATGTGTTTCATTCTGACATGTATTTCATTGTGACATTTCCATATTTGTGTTTCATTGTACATTGCTCATATAACTTCTCCTTTACCCTCTCAGGCCCCTGCTCCCACACTTTTCACCCCCCGACCAATGGCCTCCTTTCTACTTGTATGTCATCTTGTGGAAATATTTATCTATAAACATGCATCCCAATTTTGATTTAAGTCCAAACTTTTTTCTATAGAGATCTATCTTTTTACATTCTCACCAGTATTATAGGAGTAATCTAGTCCGTTTGCATTATTGCCATTCTTTGGTATTATTGGTATTGTTATTATTATTTCCCAAACTAATAAAGTTGGACTGTTTACTTTGAGGTTGACCTCTCTCTCATTCCTCAGTCCTAGCTGGCCCTTCACCTTCTCCCATCTTCTTTCGTCATCACTTCTCTCATCATCACTTCCTTTTGCCTCTCTCCTTCTTTCCACTCCTCCAATTGTCCCTTCTCTGCTAAGTTACATGAACATTTTATTATGTTCCAATTTATGTATAGGATTTTTTTCCTTCTTTTAAGTTTAATTCAGCTCCCACATATGACTAAGAACATGTGGTATTTCTCTTTTTGTGCTTGTATTGTTCACTTAAGATAATTTTCTCCAATTCCATCCATTTTACTGCAAATGACATGATTTCATTTTTTTGATTGCTGAGTAGTATTCCATTGAATATATGCACCATAATTTTTTTTATCCATTCTTCTGTTGATGGGCACTTTGGTTGATTTCATATCCTCCCTATTGTGAAAAGTGCTGCATTGAAGATGGAAATGCAAGTGTCTTTGTGGTATGATGTCTCATCTCCCTTTGCATATACTCCCAATAGTGAAAGCTGGGTCATATGGTAGATCTATTTTTAGTTTTCTGTGGTACCTCCATATTGATTTCCAAAGTGGTTGAACCAATTTACAACTCCACCAGCAGTGTAAGAGGGTTCCCTTTTCTCCCCAGCATCACCAGCAATTGTTGTTATTTGTTTTATAGATGTTGGCCATTCTTACTGGAATAAGGTGGAATCTCAGAGTGGTTTTGATTTGCATTTCCCGAATAGCTAGCAATATTCACCTTTCTAAGGTGAGTCTACCTTCATCATATTGCAATGTCTAGATCCCACCACAATGATCTGCATACAAGACTATTTTTTGATGACAATGAAACTTAATCTGTTTCATGTTTCTTACCAAAATATCATGTATTGGTTAATTTATAAAGAAAAAGATTTTGTAGTTCAAGGTTCTGGAGTCTAGGAAGTTTAAGGACATGCTGGTAGCATCTGCTAAGGATATCATAACATGGTGAAAGGGCAAGAAATTAAAAATAATAAAAACAGGGGAGACAGGCTCAGTTTATGACTTGTTCAGTGTATCACATATAATGTTCTACACATTCCAGATCAAACCAGCATTTTCAGAAGGGAAAACCATTTTAAATTCCTAGTGATGATAACACCAATCACGACAGCAAATGATTTCATTTCTGATGGCTTCTTCCCATCCTGTATCTCTTAAGTCTTACTTTCTACAAAGCCATTTGGGGACAATCTACAACTCATTTCAAGCTGTTCCAAGCAGCATAATGACTTTATCAACCAAGGGAACTAAGGCAAAGAAGTCTAGGTGACCATTCATTACTGTATAAGGATGCTTACTTAGCTCCTTTTTCCAATCCATAATCAGGATGATGATTTTCTGTAAACTTGAGATAAGCTAGTTGTTTCTGAAACAAAATACATTTTAAAAAATTAAGAACACAAATTTTAAAATGCAAACACAGGATCCACATGCAGGGAGTCAGGTTTTTTAATGACAATCCTTCTTATTTTTAGATATAATAAACTAAATGCAGTAGGATATGATCTAAATAAAGCTGTGCTAGGAATTTTCAATTAGCAACTCTACTAGGTTCCTAAGACTTCTTTAAAAAGCAGTACCACAAACTTGGTAGGATAAGACAACAGAACTTTATTACTTCACAATTCCAGAGTCCAGGATTTCAAGCTGAAGGTGTTAGTATGTTGGTTTCTCCTGAGGGCTTTGAGGGATACCTGTCCCTTGCTTCTCACCTAGCTTCTAGGGACTACTGACAATCCTTGGCATCCCTTGGCTTGTGGCAGCATCATTTCAGTCTGTCTCCACTTTCACATAGTCTCCTCTCTGTCTCAAGTACGCATCTCTTTCTTGTATAAGAACACCAATAATTGCATTGAAAGCCAATCCCAATTCAGCATGATCGCATCCCTGACGGTTCAGTCTTCTCTTTCTTTAAGTAACACAAGACTGTCTCCAACTTCTGGCAACAAGAAAAACTTTAACTAGATCTGCTTTCTTTACAAATATTTCGACAGGAGCATCTTTCCAAAACTGTGCATTGCAGAGTTGTAGAATTGTGCTGCTAGAGCTCTGGGTTCTGGTTCCTTTAGAGGTGTGAGCATGTAACATCAGAACACACAGACTGAGGCATGGGGCTATCTTAGAGGTACTCTTGTCTGAAGAAGCCACGCCCTCCCAAAAGTCTGGAATGAGAGCAGTCATTTCTTTCTTGAGGGGCAGAAGAAATCTGACCAAAACTTTGGGTCAGCTGGATAATGCATGGTCCTCCAAAGTTTCATTTTTAGATCCCATTGCCTATGCCAAATTTTCATCTACTGTTCTCATCATTTTTACTTCATTGTATATTTTAATGGGGTGTAAAGATAAAAACAATCCCAGATAATCAATGGATATTTTATTTCATAAGAATAAAGACGTAATCACCAAGGGTCAGTACACATAAGGGGCAGCTGAAGGCAGCTCATGCCTTTGAGAGACCATGCCATCATCAAGCCTCACAATGGAAATGCAGAGGAGACCTTAAAAGTCATTATTTTGTCCTAGAAAGACCCTTTAATCCAGTATTTGATTTTCACAGTTACTTGGCAAAGCTTCAGACATTGCCATGACTCTCTTCCCTACATTTCTAAATCATATGAAGGGAGGTAAAAGGGCCTTTGGGTAAAGAGATAATAACCCTGAAGCATGAGATTGAAAATTTGATAATATTTTGCATAGTCAGAAAGACTCTTCCTGCCTAGAAAGTGTTTTCTCTGTAACACAGATGTGCTTCTCAATGCCTTGGAACTTCCTCTCTTGAAAACATGTTGAGCCAACCGAGTGTTCAAAGAAAATAATTATATCCTGAATTTAGCTCTGCTGAAAGAGCTTGCAAGAGTCATAATCATGTTCTTTGTAAATGTGATTTAAGATTTGCCAGAAGTTTATCATGTGGGGGTGAAATGAAGGAACTAGGGTTCTGGGTTAATATGGACTTTGATTTATAAAAGAATGAGAAAGTGCATAAAGATTTAAAAAATACACATATGGCAACATGTACATTATCACTAATCCTCAGAACTTGAAAACCTCAGTATCTTTATATTCAAAATCAGTATTGGTTATTATTTGCAGCATGTTTATCACTAAACATTCCTAGTGAAAGAAAACTTGGAAATGAATAAGTGTGTGACAATGGTAGGAATGTCTCTCTATGCATTTCCACTTTGCCTGGGGATTACAAATAAAGCCACTATGAACATTTTTTCCTCCAAAGTGGCTGCACCATCTGCTTTGCTACAAGCAATAGATGAGAATTCTTTGCTCAGCATTTTTAAACTTACATGATTAGTCCTTTCTGTTGCTGTTGGTCAGTCTAAAAGATTATATAATAAAATCTCACTGTGATTTAACTTGAATTTCTCTCACAATTTAAAATGTGGAGCGTCTTTTCACATGTCTATTTACTATTCATATAGCATACTTAGTGAATTGTTTGTTCAGCTCTTTTGCTCTTTTTGTTTGTTTGTTTTTTGCAGTACTGGAGGGTTGAATCTAGGGCCTCTCATACTTTGCAAGTGCTCCACTAGGGGGCTGCAATCCTAGCCCAATTTAAATTTTATTTATTTATTTACTTATTTATTATTGAGACAGGACCTCATTAAGTCATGAAGGCTGCCTCTGGCCCCAAACTTGTGATCTTCCTGCCTCAGCCTCCTGAGTCACTGCGATTAAGAGGCATATGCCACTATTACAGCTTTTTTGACCATTATTGTTGGTGGTGGTGGTTATCACTTCCTCTTTTCACTGCTGCAGTTTGAAAGTTTGTTATATATTCTGAACACAATTAAAGGTATGTTTTCATAATATTTTCTCTTAGTACATGGCTTATCTTTTCATTTTCTTAACAGTCTTTCAGAATGCTGAAACTCTTATAATTGTAATTAAGTATATCTTGTCTTTGAAAGATAATGCTTTTGATATTATATGTTACAAATCTCTGTTGAATATACAATCATAAAGTTTTTCTCCTATGATTACCTCTAGAAAATTTATGTTTCAATATTTAAGTCAATAATCCATTTGAGTTAATTTTTATATACATTGAAAGGCATGGGTCAAAGTTTAGGTTTTTGTGTTTTTGTTTTTCTTTCTGTTTGTTTTTTGGGTATGAATATTCTCAACACTATTTGTTGAAAAGACTCTTCGTCCTCAGTTACTCATTCCTAAATACTGAATCAGCTTTCCTATAAAAGGAGGATAAACTCCATATGACCAGGACATAATGCTGTGTTTACATATTTTTGACTTCACTTTGAGAATATTTACATTTATGCTGATGATGAATATTTGTCTATAACTTTATTTTCTTGTAATATCTTCATCTGATTTCTGTTTTTTAGTAATGCTGGCCTCATAAGATGAGTAGGGAAGTGTCTCTTACACTACAGAAAAAAGTGTGTAGAATTTTTATGTCTTCCATAGAAGTTTGAAAGAATTCACAAGAAAAATAATTCTAAGTCTGGCTTTCTTTATTTAAAGAATTTTAACTACAAAATTGATCAATTTAATAGGTGCAGTACTAGTCTAATGATCTATTATTTTCTTAAATGGTCCAGCAATTAGTTACCATTTTTTCCTTCTCCAAGCTTTTCTCAAATCCTATCAGCTATGGTCACACAGACCAAGAATGTAGCCCCTGTGCATTAGAGGTTATAATAGCCACAAAAGTCCTTGGTGTTTACTGGCTGACAGCAGCAGAAGCTGGCCTGTAGGGCTGCAGCAGCTGGGAGTGTTTATCTTCCCTGTCCCCAGTGTCAGTGGTGCCTGCTTCCTCCTGTACCCGGTAGCATCTCAGAGACCCTGGACTGAGGGGAAGTCAGCACTTTTGATGACCTCTCCACCCACCTTCCTTCTCCTCACAGGAGAAGGCAGCATGGTGACTTATGAATCCGCATCCAACAGAACCATAAATGTTTGAGTTCCTCCTGGAGTGAGCTGTTCATGCCTGGTTGCCTTGGAATTTCCTGGTTTTTCCACTGAAACTCCAGGAGCCAGAACCCCCTCAATACTAAGCAAACTGGAATGTGCAGCACCCTAGTCTCTACCTGCTGAGCTTTCCAAGTGTGTTAACTTTGTGCCTAAAACAGCTGGGGAAGGACTCAAGGGACTGGGAGGCACTAGGGGCCTGCAGGAAAGAAGGCGGCACCTCAGTAGTAAGCAAAGTTTTCCATGTACTTTCTGGTCCCAGAGGCCGTCTATTTGACTCCATAAATAAACTGTTCCCCCTAAAGACTTATGCCCTTTTGTGGTCCATTTATTTAGGTCTTGGAAATCCCTTGACGTAGAAGTCACAGCTTTATTGCTGACATCTAGTGCCCTAGGGCTTGCTGCCCTGTGTCACGGTTCCATCCAGAAAATTGTGGTCCACCACCAAGGTACCATTTGAACCTTGGTTTCTGTCCTACCTCTCGCTGCTCAGCCTCCAGATATTCCTGAATAGCTGGGAGAGTGGACAACACTGACTTCATCTTCTCAGCCTCTGAGTGTTATTGAGAGAAGTTTAGTGGTCCTCCAAAGTCCTTAGAAGTTAGATTGGAACAAATAATTAATAGAGGTGAAACTCCTAATTCCTTGGAGGAAACAACAGTTTTCTAATGAGGAATGTTTAAGAGACATTGCATACCAACTCCACAGTGAAAGGAGATAACCCAAATCAGAGTTTATGAGGACAAATGCCCATTCCTTCCAATTCTCACTGTGGACCATCCCTCCCTTCTTCTGCCTCCATTACCACTGATTCTACTCCACCTTTGGTTTATGTCAAGTATTTTTCCCCTCAGCATAGAAATATACTCAAACATGATACTAACAAACATCCTTTTAAAAATGACAAAAATAACAATAGCAAAAGAAATCTTGTCATTGCTATTGTTGTTAGGTGCCATGATGTCAGGTCTGACTCATAGTGAACCTATCTATGTACAATGGAGCAACCCTATGTACATAGAGCCTGGCACTATGTGAGTGATTCTCTACTATTCACAGAGATTTCAATGGCTGATAATTTCAGGAATGGGATGCCAGGTCCTTCTCTCAAAAGAAATCTAGACTCCTCCAAAGTCATATATCTTGACTATAACCTTCAAGGACCTGGCAACCCACTCCCAAAAATCAATCTGCCATTAAAAACCCTATGAGTCTCAGAGAAACACTGACAATAGTGTTTTGCCTGTTGTACATAGGGTTGCTATGAGTTGGACATAAACTCAATGGCACCAAACAACAACAACATAACCTTCATCTAGTTCTTATCCAATCTCTTTTCATTCACTCCCAATTTCTGTAAAGAATAGTACAAAGTTGATAATTCCACATCCTGTGCCTCACTTTCCATTCACCTTTAAAGCTTCTGAAGTTTCTCTTGCATTCATTTGGATGGCAATAAAACTCTTCATGCAGACATCACCAATGAATTTGCTGTTCACCTATTTTCTACTGCAAGCAATTTTCCAGTTGGGAGTCTGTGATATCACTCTGTAAAAATCACTAAATCTTTTAGTTTCAGAAAACCCAGGTAAAAATCATTTTGTGTATAATAAAAACTAACTGTCTCATGTATCCCAGCCACACCCCTTAACAAGAGGTTCCAGTATCTGGAGTCTCCATGGCTGAATACTCATTAGCTCCTAAATCATCAAGGATACTATTGCTTTCATTCTCAATTTTATCATGTTCAGACTTTACAATAATTTTGGAGCTTGGTAAACTCAAAGCTTTCCCTGTATGTATATGTATGTTTGTGTATGTTTGTGTATGTGTGAGCATTAGCGAAGGGATAGGAGTTTGAGTGAGAGAAGATAGGAAGGATACGAGGAGGATGATTTTCAGGGATTCTATCCATGCATTTTAGTCCTCCCATCTCTTCACTCATAACTTGTGGCTTCCTCCTCCTGAATGCTTTTGATTTTCAAGTCCATCTTTTCTAGGAAATTTTTTTACTCCTGTTTAAAGTGATAGACTTTCAGACAGATAAGACAGAAAACTAACACACAATGACACAGATACACAGAATCATTCTAAACTTTTCCTTTTGTCTTACACCTTGATTATTGGCAAATCAGATCCTCATCCTTCAGACTACTCAATCCAGGAATCAGGGAATGGTTCCTGACTGATATGTGTCCCTCACTCCCACAATGACTGCAGTGCATGGCATCCTGCTGACCCTTCCTCTTCCACATCTCTCAGAGTCTTCCCTTCTTCTGTATGCTCTATGACATCCTTGCAAGCATTTGCTCCAGGCTAATCCCTTCTGAGTTCTCCCCAACCACACCCAGAGAAAGCCTTTGCAAATGCTGTGACATTTCAGTATTTTTAAATGTACCTAACCTCATTTTATGGGCTGCCTTGGTAAATGCCCAAGTTCTCCTGAGAAGAATGTACAGTCCGTCTGCTTCAGTGGTAGGCAGCCAATGATGTCCCACTGTGGACAGAGTTATTTCATCTTCTAACTGATCTTCTGTGTACTTATTCTTATCAATGACTGTATTGAAATCTCTAGCAGTGATTGCATATCTAGTTCCCTTTTCCAGTTCTATCCAATTTGATTCATGAATTCTGAAGCTCTATTATTAGACCCCATACTTATTAAAGATTAATATGGAAGTTACCCTGTTAATACAAATTTTTTCCCTTGTGACTTTCATATCATCCTAAGCAAGGTAAGGGCTGTATGTACTTCATCCTTAGAAGTTGATTCCTTCCTTTTCTTTAGCTCTGCAGAGTTGTTCCCTTGTTCCCATCATACTGGCTGTGTGAAGTCAGTGA